>WYDI02015574.1:0-25355 GCA_009867235.2 Psittacus erithacus | reverse complement strand
AGTTACATTCTTTTGATTCTCCTCCCCATCCCTCCGGGAGTGGGGAGCAGGGGGGGAGGACAGGTTGGGGGGGGGGAACAAGCAGGCTACACGGTTTTCTAATTTACAACTAAGCTTAAACCACAACAATACAGAAGAAGAAAAATTAGGAGTTGAGGAAAACAAACGAAAGCTGAATCCAAAAAGACTCGATCCCAGGGGAAAAAAAAAATATCAATCAGATAAATCAAAGAAAAGAACAAATTTATGGAAGGAAGCCAAAAGCAGGAAAATCTGTTACAGGCTTTGAAGCAAACTACAAACCATGTGAAAACTATGTAACCATTCCCCTCCTAGGTATCTTTAATCTCGATACAATATGTCATTTTGACATCTGAGGTATGGGCCATTACTATAGCAAAACCATCAGGGAGAGTACCTTAAATCCTTTTCTGTTTAGAAAACAGAATTAAAAAAAATATCTTCCAAGGAATACACGTATACAGCTTTCCAAGGAGGTAAAGGACGTAGAAGGAAAAAGGGGAAAAAACCAAACTCAAAACACAACCAAACCCCAAAAAACTAATCATTCAGTCATAAGACTACTAACTACAAGATCAGCAAAACTAAGAAATATTTCACAGAGGTGCTGTTAAAACCAGCAAGCCAAGACACCTTGTGAATATCAATCATAACTTTCTTCACACAGTTATTCCCAAGAGTGGCATTTTGTTTTGGTGATGGGTTGGTTCTGCAGGGTTTCCCCCTGCAAGTTTCATGTAAGGCTGCTCAAAGGGGAAAAACTCCCCATCACAATTTCTGTGGCTTCTACTGCTTGTTAAAGGAAATTACTAAAAAACTCCTGCCCAAGTACCTCGCAGTTCTTGTCTTTGATTTAAAAACAGGATGTCTGTACTCTTTAACCTCACTTAATTTTACAATCCTACCTCCTGGTCGCAAAAAACTGGAATCCCGATGCTACTTTTAAACAGTCACCACGACCAGGAATCAGTAACTCCTTTTTTTCCAAAAGAGGAATCAGCACGGAGATCTGGAGAAGTGAAGAAAATAGACAGAACAAATTTTTTGTCCAACTGTAACACACAGCACACCCATCCACGCTCGTTTCACACTTGAGCTGCTAGAATATTTCTGCTGAGCACCACAACTTTGTCAGCAACTGCCATTCTCACAGATTGCACTTCCAAGTGATGCTAACAAGAGTTGCAGAGTCCTTGGCAACTTTAATTAGCAGTGGAAGTCGCAAGTGTAATGTTTACCTATCTTCACTGAATCATAGAATGGTTTGGGTGGGAAGGGACCTTAAAGATCAACTAGTTCCAATCCCCATGGGCAGGGACACCTTCCACTAGAGCAAGTGGCCCAAAGCCCCATGTATCTTTCTCCCATGTCCAGATTTAATGAGGAGAATGGAAATGACAGGCTTTACACTGCAAGTCTAGATCAAAACTATTTATTTTGAATTGTCAAATGAATTATTAAACACTTCTGTTTCAGAATCCTTATTTTCTTTATCTGCCTGAACAAAGATGACCTGCATTTCAAAGATGGCATTCTCAATCATCAAAACTTTTCAGTATATACCCTGCTACCCCCAGGAGAATTTTGTATCTAACAATCTACCCTTCCACGCAGAAGCACAGTAATAATGGTGGAAGAAAAAAATGGGAGGTAAGAAAACAATGATCCCTCAGCACAGAGGGAGGCAAGCATGGAGGCTGTGATATGGAGAAAGAAGACTGGATGCATGAAGGGATGACCTAAGAAAGGGGGAGATGAATGCAGGATGCTACTCAAGGTATGCTCATGATGAGTGCAATGAGCTGAGTCCACGAAAGCAAAGAAGCCCATGACCCTCTGGCAGTGAAAAACTGTCAACTATACACAAGCAGTATTTCTTGGATTTCTTACAAATTCCCTATATTTCAGAAGCCTAAAACCCAACAAACAAGCTGTCAGGTTATTTAGCCACACAAAGGATGTTTTTACAGAACAGATATGAAAGAAAAACAACTATCTGCAGAATGTCCAGCAGGCCTATACAGCAAAACATCTCTATGACATTGTTCATGTAGAAGACATGCTTGCAGTGGCCATTACTTGAAAAGGGAAGGATGACTGTCTAGCTAGTCATTCCAGAGCTGTATACAGGAAATCTGTTAAAATTTACACTGCTTAATGTAATAACGCATTTTTAATATCCAAGCCAGAGGTGAGAAATGCGTAATAATTAAAAAAAAAAAAAAAAAGGCAAACCAAAAACTTCCCACATAACAAAACACTAAAAAAAAAAATCTTATTACCACTTTAATACACTGACAATATTCTGTGGTGTTTCGGGCCACATTTGTTTTCAAATATTAAAACATGATTCAAAAGGCACATAGCTTATTATCAGTGCCAATCCAAATCTTCAGAGTGAAATTTGGCATCAGTGGCAGTGCCATGACTATTCTAAAACAACGACAAAAACTAATGTGGTGTGCTAATGTGTGAATGCAGACAGACAGGTTAATTCTTTCTAATCCCTTTTAAAGGGGCAGTATTTTCAGCATGTAGCTGCAGAACTCAGGGTGATTAGACTCCAAAAATTGCTAGTATGGGCCTTAAGACTAGTATCTTACAACAAACATGAACCTACATACCACATCCAGAGAAGCATAATCAATATCCTCCAGAAGTATCCAGTGACCTTTGGTAACAGCTTGTGTCAAGGTTCCAGGCTGCCATACAAACTCCCCTGGCACATCTGTACAGCGATACATGCCAAGCAAGGTCTGTGATGGAAACAATCAGTAAATTAGAGACCTGCTCATTGCATATTTTAAAAATTCAAGATTGAAAACTTACAAAAATGACTGAATTTGGTATGTAGCACTTACTTGGCCTCCACGTTACAAAAAAATCCATCTGGTAATCAGTGCCCAGCATCACACTTTTTTAATTATGGAAAAAAACAAAAGTTTTACCCTTCCACATTAAAATGATCCAGGTAACTGACAGTGAATTTACAACAGCTGTGCCACCATAATTAACTACCAACAGTGCAACATAAAAAGCTGTGTAGGGTTGCACTGGACTTTATTTTACATTTTTGAGAAATCTGTGACTAAGCCAGCAAGAGGAATTGTAAAGCAAGTTACTTGGGTACAAAATCAGTCAAGTGTTTTTCCTCTGTTAATTTCTAACCTCCACATTTAAGTATTCCTTAAATAATTAAGTTAATGCTTTCAATGCTATGCATTTTGTACTTTGAACTTCATCACTTTTTCTTAATATGAAATCTTAATATGAAAAGATACTCTCGTCGTGAACAGTTGTGAAATGGTGAAATCAGATGTTCTACACAAGAAGGTGTTTATGCATGTTAATAAAAATCTTCAGATGACACTTCTGGAAGGTATTAACCACCTTGGAAAACTAAATTGAGCCAAACAATAGAAATCAATTCTACCTCAAAAGTTATATATGGAAAACCAGAAGAACATGAAATTATCTTCACCTCTGGTTTTATTTCTACAGGTAGAGCTAAATCATCATTATGTATGTGCAAGTGTCCTCAACATCACAGGACCTTACTTCATCTCAGCTTCACCACAAGAAAACTGGAATTAGATTAAACTAACATTAGCCCACTTGAACTGAAACAGAAGTGTCCATACAAGCCTTTGGCACCAGACTGAGTAATTTTAGAATTCTCTTCTCCCCTGGCACAAATATTTTTTTTAATAATGATACATTTATAAAAAAAAATAAAAAATAGGGCTCTTCTATATAGAAAAACTTGATAAAACAACCTGAATGAAACAGATACAGCAAAATTATGCACAGAATTTTAAACCTACTGAAGCTTAACTGTGACTTTTCTTCATATTTATTTATTCTCAATAGTAGTAAGAACAACAACTGCAGAGTTGGGGTTGTGGAGTCTTTGAGCAAAAAGTTAAACATTACCTGATTGGAAAATTAAGTCCATGCTTTAAGTAAAGATTATGTCTGACCAGCCAACTACAAAATACCTTTATCAGTTACCTTACTATCAGTTTGATCCCCAAGCTGGACTTTCAAAATATGAGGAGGCTTTGCTCTTCCTGTGACAGCTGCTAAGTATTCTATTATAGAAGTTTTGCCGCATCCTATCGGTCCTTCTAATAGAACAGGAGTCTGATATGCTACAGCAATAGCAAGGTTTTGAAGATTCGTGAAGGCAGATTCAACCAAAACAAAACGGCTGGTGATACTTTCCTGTTCAAACATAAAATCTGAGTTAAAATTATTACTAAAAAACTAAACTAAAATTGTTACTTTTTTTTTTTTTTTTTTTACAGGTTGTACAACACAGAACCATTAGGAAAGCGAGTATGACAACTTGAAAATTTTGGCCTTCAGATCTGTCAACACATATCAAATAAAATAAAGGATTCTAAAGCTGCATTTAATGACAGATATTAGAATAGATTTAATCAAAAACCTTTTATAGGTGAAATACTTAATAAAGTGTATGTACAACTTGTTCCCAAAGGGAGTTCATACTAAGTTGTCAGTACAGACATAGTAACTATTCAATCATAACACATCAACCAAATACTGTTTGCAATATAAGTGAAATAAAGTCATCAGAATAGATCCAAAGGACAGGACAAATCAAACAGCAGTTAGATTCAGATGATGTAAGTATGAATATTAACTGTTATATTTACTTCTTTCTGCACAGGCAGATCAAACTCAATGCATGAAAAAAGAACAGAGGCAAATTCAGCAACATCTTTATTTTTTCAAAATTTCATGAATGGAATTTATTGAATGGTAATTAATCAATGTTACAGACACTCTCCAAATATTGTGACTCTTCTACAGTCACCTATATACCAGCATATGACAAAA
Organism: Psittacus erithacus; assembly: GCA_009867235.2. Taxonomy (NCBI): domain Eukaryota; kingdom Metazoa; phylum Chordata; class Aves; order Psittaciformes; family Psittacidae; genus Psittacus; species Psittacus erithacus. The sequence goes on along the minus strand of WYDI02015574.1, from coordinate 20,471 downwards.
AATTAGTGCTATCTTGCAAAATGCCCAGAGAAAGGAAAGCAAGAGTATACACTACACCAAAAAAGGATTTTGAATTTGAGTTTGGTCTTTTCAGCTACAGTTTCATGTACTTCTCTAGTTACAGCGCTGGTTCTTAAAGAGTACTTGCTTTCCCTCAGTGTTTGCTCCTACTTCTTCACCAGACCTCCTCAGCTACAACAGGAACCTCTCCAGCACAACTTGAACTACAGCGTATAACAGATCAGTGAAATACCTGTGTGGTTATTAAAAAAAATAAAAGCATGCATTTTTTGGAAGTTCTCTTCTCCCTTATGCAGAAAGAGTATCTTTTCGCAGCAATGCAGTTTATAGCACAGCTGCAGCAGCAATAACACTGGCACACAAATAAGAGTCTCATTAAAGAGCTCTACGGTTTCCCCTGCTGCACTGAAGTTCAAACCGCATCCTAAATCCTATAAAAAAGCTAGAATACAGCAAAATCAACTGCAGAAGTTTGGGGGAGGGTGGAAGGAGGAATTTGGGAAGAAATTTCTCTTTCCTTGTTTCTGCTATTACTAAAATTCTGGACATAAGAAATCTTCATTCATTTCCTCGTAGATCAGTGACACAAAATTGAAACAGAAATGCTCAGCTAAAACTGCACCTAAATGAGAAAACACTGCTGCAGCTACAAAGAACCTGAACAGTTCAAGATGAATAGCATCTCAAGAGAAAAAATGTTAAATTTTGTTTGCTCAAAAATACTGTTTGCTCCTAAAACTGTGAGGCACTGCATTCTGCGTTACACTTCACCCAGGTGGAGAAAGTAAGCTCTTACTTCCTTTCCCCTTTTTCAGACTTCTCAATGAGTAAGTAGCAGCCTTGCTTCAGAGAAGAACTGAGAATATGTTTGGAGAAAGGCTGTTTATAATATGTCTATGTGGTACAAAAACTTACTTCCTGCAGGTAAAAGCACCTGCATCAGATCCTGGCTTTACTCAGCTATCAAATATCACTTAACTTGAACTGGAGATACTATGTAAGGCTGAATAACCTCTTGTAGTGTGCTCTCAAGAACCCCTACACGAATACAAAGTTAACAATGCTACTACATCTTCAAAGCTTCATTCCATCCCAGAGCTTCTTTGCAGTGTCTACAACATGCAATGTTAGCTTAAAGCACACATCAGGAACGCTAAAGATACACACATTACCTGTAGTATCTCAATACCATTTAAGCAGGGCAAAAGTCAGTTCACCGAATTTAGGGACTCTTAACAGAAAAAAAAAAAAAAAAAAAAAGGTACACACTTAAGCCTGGGTGACATACCTGCTCTTCAGAAATAAGCTGCAGCCTCGGCAGCACAATACCACATACAGCTACTACATTTGCAGAAAGGTCGCCCGACACTATATGTCCTTGTGTGTATTGCAGTTCTTTCTCCTTTTGCCAAAATGAGGAGTCTGGATTGGCCAAAACAAGCGCTTGTTCCACATTCTCCTGCTGAGATTCTTCTAGAAGCCTGTGAAATCCATATTTATTAACTCAACTGAAAGCAACAAAAAAAAACCAAATAGTGTTCAAGACGTTAAAAGTTCTTACTTTAGCCTGAAATGTATCAACTCCTCCAGACTGAATATCTTCTTCAGGAAAGACACTTTATGCTCATCATTCATGCATGTAACCAGAGCAAGACAGTTTGAAGTATACCTAAAAATTTTATTTAGAACAAAACATGTCAAAACATAGTCTTAAGAAATCTAGTTTGACAACTGGCAATTGCAAAACAAAGTATCAACTTTGGAAAAATATGCAGAAAATTTTCTTTGTAGAAATTATTTTAGTGCTATGCTTAACATTCTTTAAGATTAAATAAATAGAACTGAGAAAAACCATTCTGTCATGGCACACTTTATCATTTATGCACCAACTAGCTAAGCTGTCTCTGAAGGACTGAATGATCAACAGAAATACAGTAAAGGAGAGCATTTTCCCAAATAAATGGGTGTTAACATATCAGACAATGAAAATGAAGTTTTCTTTGCCTGATTTTTTTCTTCTCTTCCTACCACTTCCTTTCAAAATTGCTTTCTATTCCATGCTATTTCTAAAATAAGCCTGATACAATGACTTCAAGACTCAGTGCCAAAAGAAGTCAATGACTCCCATTGTAGTTGTGTCGCAACAAAAGAACATTTAATACAAATCGTAAAAATTTCATTATTATAGCACTGGTTTTACCTTCCAAGAAATAAAGCTTTCAATGAGTTTGGTGTGGTGGTGGGAGTTGTCAGAAAAAGGTTGGGTCAGGACAAAATTTAAAGATCCACTGATTTACTTACTTAAAATTATTAGCTGAACACCACAAAAACCCATTCCAGTCAATGAATTTGAAATTGTATTTCTTTTTCTAAGACTATCTAAGCGTATGCCATCCTGAAGAGGCTCATAAATGGCTGATAGATTTCACAACACTCTAGTTCCTGCCCTCCTTAAATTACACACCTTATTTCAAAATTGTGTGTTACAAACATAATTCTGAATTTATATTGTTGTTTTTTTTTAATGAAGACTATTACAGACCTTTTCTTACATAAATATAAGGCACTATCAATACTACCACTCACATAAATAAGGCAGATCACGTGACTAGGCAGAAGCCCTGAATGCAGACACTTAACATAAAACATCTGATCAAAACCACATACAAAGTCTGCAACAATGCCAATGAGAAAGTTTAGCTTAAATAAGCCAAGCTTTACAGTACCCAAGATGTCTATATACAAGCAATAGAAAAAAAACAACTTACTAATAGAGTATCAATGCAAAATAGCATAATATACTATCATAATGTAAATTGAAGTGACAGTAGATTAATCTCTACTTTTTTTTTTTTGATAACATGCTAGAAAGCATGGGGTATACCAAAAGACTTACAGTAGAGGTGAAGTGATAAATTCACCATCTCCCATTGGATAAGCTGAAGTCACCTGAAAAGATTCTCCAGACCACAGCGTTAAGCATGACTAAGAGCCAGTCCAAGTTTCACCCTGTGACAGATCGCTACAGCTTTCAAAACATCAGGTAAGAAGCACTTGTTCAGATACCATCAGTACAGATTTTTCTAGTATTATTTGAAGATTTTTCTACTTGCATTTGAACATTGTTATAAACAATCTAAGATGCAGATACATCTTTTCAATGCAGCAGATCTGGGAGTATTAACTTACCAACGGACTAAAGTGTCATGACTTCTCAGGAGTGGAATACACACACTCCAGTCCCACAATTCCCGGAAAACAGATTGCTCCTTTTGTAAAAATCTGTAGGCTGCCTCCATGAGGTCCCGTAACTTCATTCGTCTGCGCCCATATCGGACTGTGTTTGCATCTGAGCTCTCCAGGAAAAGCCTTTGGAAAACTGGTGACGTATTTTTAAAATATCTTAAAGCAAATCTTTAGAAAAAAAGAGAGAAAAAGATAGAACAGACATCTAAGCCAGAAGAAAGGAAAATAACCACTAATAAAAGTGTCAGAACAGAGGTCCCAAGACTGTCATTGACAGCATATTGAGAACTAAGGCTTATGTTTGACTTTGCACTTGGGACAGACAACTACTTCAGCAATCAGCTGACAACAGATACTTTACCTTGTAAGAAATCATTATTTAATTATCAAGTGTCCTGCCTTTGTTGAAATCACTTTGCTCTTGTTTACTGAAAAAGTAATACTGATACCTTCTTATGTAAATTTGTATTCTACTGGCTTACAGGTCTAATCTTAAATGCAGAAATTTTGGTTGTGAGCAATTTTCACCTACTTTGCTCTTCTTTTGATCATTATGATGAAAATAATGTTAGATCTTACAACACAATGTAATCTAAATAAGCTGTGTTTAAGACTCCTGTTTTCTAAATAATTCTTTCAATTCAAAACACATTTGCCATGTGAGACAATCCAAACTGTATCACCATCTCTCTTCACCAGTGTACATTGACAAGCACATGCTCTTTATGTTCAAACACTACACAAAGAGACACTACATTACTCACGGCAAAACATCAGGATGGTCAGCAACCAGCTTGCTCATTGCTACACACAGCCTTTCATGCTGATCATGGTTGATTTGGCCACCAGCTTTAATGGCTTCTGCATTTCTTTCCAACAAATCCAGTAAGATTGGCCGAACTTGACGGCCTATCAATAGAGTACATTCTTTATCCAGTAATAACTGCGCTAAAGCATCAAGGATGAATTGCCGATCCTGCTGAGTCCAAATCTAAAGGAATGGAAGGTAAGAACAGGTTAAATGGGCAATGATTTTGACTTTTAACTTCAGAACTATTCATGCTGGATTCACAGTGAATTTTACACATCAAATCTTTCAGAAATTAGAAGGGAGCCCAAAATTCCCAGTGGAAGTACTTACTTGATACAGCGCTCCATAATAAAAAAAATAGGAAACATGCAGAATGACACACTAAATAAGAATTACAATAAAGTCCAACATTCATAAATTGCATTTTACAGCTAAAAAATAAAGTGAATTATTTGAAGAAAACATTGGGGAAAATGTAACAACAACTCATATATCTTTGTTAACAGAATTCCCATGGTCTCAGCAGCTCAGCCTCACAAGAACCATAAAACCTTTAAGAATCTGAGACTTCAAAAAAGTGAGTGGTATCATGTTCACCATCTCTTTTCGAAAAAACAATCATGATCACGGCTTTATTTCTGTATTTCTGATAGCAATCAGAGAGAGAAATGCTCTTGACAACAAGCAGCATGTATCTGCAGTTTGAAGTTGAGATTTTTTTTCCTACTTTGATATAAAAATGGTTCTTTAGTGCAAAACAAAATATTGTACTTTAGAATAGATGAAAAACATTCACATCTCCTAGGAGAACAAAGAAAAAAAAAGACCAAACACAACCCCCACATATAAAACCACACCCTCACATCCCCCCCAACCTTCCTAAACCTGTTACTGAAGAACAACCACCCATTTCTTGTGTCTTATGCTTAAATTTCTGGGTTTTGAGCTCACATTTTTATTCAAGCATCAGCTGGATCACTTTGTGATATTTAGCATATAATGCTGTATAAGTAATATTGATTTGTATTGGGATTATGAATTTGCACCATGTTGGTTTTGCTCTTCGCTTTGGTGCTCCACTCTCCCTTGCCAAGTGAACCCTTATCCTATCAAGACAATTTCATCTTTCTCGGAAAGGTGATAAATAAATACAGCTAGGCAAGGCAGCTTTTCAAACAAAGCAAGCACTTGCTAAACTGCTACAGAAACATTCTATGGTTCAGGCGGTCTTTCATTTCAGCTACAGGCGGGCCCATTTCTGCTTCACCTAGACTTAATGTTACTTTTGCGTCTGGGCCTGCAGACGGGACAGTTTCATTGTTACAAGATAAACAGACAGCAGAGGTACTACACACTGCCTTTCAAATGGTGACCTTCTCAGGTTATACCTCTGTAAACATCCTTCTAGAATACATGTGTGCTTATTCAAGTTGCTAGACATCCATCTCCCAACAGCTCGTAAGAAATAAGGAAAACTGCAGTCCATACATGACAAACAGTGAAACCATCAATTGATTGAAAGCAGTTTCCCACACGCTTTGTGCTTATTTTTACCAAACACGAGTTTATCTTCCTCTCACATGTCAGAGCAGCATCAAAAATTATTTTTAAAAAGGAACCGAAGGTCTGCATTCATCATAGAGCAAGCAAGACACTGTTCATTACAGGGGATCAGATTTTGAGTAGCAACATGAATGACAGGCTGCTGAAAGGCAGCATGGCTCAAAAGAACTGGAGAAAAACTCCACTGACAAATATATTAAGTATATATTTGAAATCAGTTACATCTCTGGCTACCCAAAAAAGGCACAACCTGGGGTGTTTAATTTATTAACCAGAGCTTTCAACATCAAATAAACAGTTAAAAAAAAAAGTAAATAAACAATGTGGCTCAGTAAAATTCTGCAGTTACATGACTACTGTACAACAAATGCATTCCCCGGTATCAACTTTGAGAGAGCAAGCAGATTTTTAATCAGTGTGCATAGTATCCTCAGGACATATAAAACTGTTCAAAAATCACAGTGGCAACATTCTCATACTACAAAGGAACCGTCTGTTTGGTTTCTGAGTCTTTCAGAATATAAATTAAAAATTCTGTGTAAAAGAAGAATACTGTCAGAGAGTTTGTTAACTAAAGGTGGCTCTGTGAAATACCCAACTTCCTCAATCAGTAGCAAATTACATCTGATCTGAAAGCATTTAATTCTAGTGTTCTAATCTGGTATAGTAAGTCCATACCCACAGTTCCAAACAGCTGCTTTAAGAAAGCATCACAAAGCAATGTCCCTCCAAATACACAATATATACACACTGTGTATTAATATTGAGAGGCATTAAAGACAAGCACAGCTAGAAGTGAGACCTGGAGTCAAACACGATCCCAGTTGCTCTTCTAGCAGCATGTTGTATCTCCTTCCCAGCCTGCATGGTACATCTACTCAATGCTCACAGGGCACAGAAATCTTTATTAAGAACCAGCTTAAACCCAAACACCAAGATTACTAAGAGGAAGGAACAATCTGGGCCCACGTGAACACCTCATTTCTGACTGTGGCTCAGAGGTGCTTCCACAGAACCTTACATCATATAGAGATTTAACAGTGGGACACTTCCAAAGAGTGGGAGGGCATGAGGGCCGCATGTGGGAAATCTGTCTTCCCCTCCAACACAAGAACACATACTCTTGGTTCCACTGCATCACACAACAGGTCTACAGTTACACAACTGCGCAGCAATCAATTTGGCAAGATGATCCAAGTCAATCCTTCTTCCAGTCTTCCACTGCGTGTGAAAGTTGAAGAGATTTTCCACATCAGCACACTCACTGGGTTCAGGATAAAAGTAACAGAAAGGTGTGGCTTGGCCTTGGGAACAGGCAAAAAGAAAACAGAGTAGGACTGCTCTTTTTGGCAGCTGTCCAGTTCAGTAAGATAAAGCAAAACGTGAGCCTGACCTCCCTCTGTAACCTGCTTATTTCAAGGAAAAAAAAAAATTAATTAAAAAGGCAGGGGGGTGTGCAGACTCACAAGGAGAACAAGATAGCTTCAATTACCGCCAAAGCAAGGTAGGGCTCCCTCCTCCAACACATTGCATTTCATAGAGTTGGACAGACTGTTCTCTCAAGAACAGTGGTAACTTTCTCTTTGACTTTGTATCAGTGTAGTTATTAACATAACATTTTTCCAAGAATCACAGCTCTTCAAAAACTAGACACTGAAAGGCAAGAATATACTCCAAGATGAAATAAAAGTACAATATACCTTCCCTTACTTACAATGCTTCATGATGTAAAGCCTAATTAATCTTTCAAATAAAAAGCAGATGTCACGTTTTAGGAAAATAAATCACAGTCTGCCTTTGTTGCCAGGATGTCAGGACATTCTTCTTGCAGCCAGTGAGAAGGTGGGTGAATTTGGGAGAGCTAGGTCACCTCTTTTTTCCTCCATTTATTAAAATAAAGGCACCTGTCTACATCAAATGCTAAGACTAAAGAGCCCTTCAGTCTTAATAATAAGAAATTGGAATTATTATTAAAATAGTTTTTGAGTTTTCGCTGCTGCACAGGAAAATGAAAGGGGAAATGAAGGCTGCCAAGCTAAAACATCAACAGAACAGGAGATCCAGAATGGTGTGCACAAGATCTCCAATTTACTTAAGATGGTTCCACCGATAAAACAGAGGAAATATCCAAAAGGGTCAGGGTTTTTTTTTAGTTTATATCTTTCCATATATGCATGGTGGCAGAAGTGAAGGGCAGAAATAAACAAGGTTGCTCTAAAGCTCCATTCCTACTAGCATTTTAACCTTCACATTAACGAACTTCTCTACTGAAACTGTGCCATCACAGGGAGCCAAAATGAATGCATTTGCACAAAATCTGCATTTGGAATTCTATGCAGGAAAACATTCTGACACAATCAGACCTTTGGTAACACACAGGACGAAAAGAACATTCCAGTAGTTTGGAATTCTGCTTTGATATTGCTCATACAGTTTGCTTAATTTATATATATAGAGATATATAAAAAAGGCAGGGAAAAAAAGGACTAATTTAGAGAGCTTTTCATCTCATTTCCCTCATTAAGAACACAAATTTGCTCAATTGTTGCGGAGTCAACAGTATACAAATACTCTACACTGAAACGGCTCTATTCCTATTCCATACTGAAGCACAGGGAACAAGACCTTTCATCACTACATGAATGGTGCCTTACTATGAATCTCAAAACACTGTTCCTTGCTTAGCACTTGTGGGCAAGTTCCATTCCATTCTGGGATGCTGAAGTCACCAGCTGAAGTGCAGCTGAAGCTGCACAGCACAGAGTTTTCTAGATTTCCAGATTCTAGAACATACATAGTTACATACAAAGCAACTGGTAGGAAATCAGGAAATGATGACTGGAACCAGCTGCTGGTTAGTGGCAAGATAAGCCTAGCGTACCTGTAGCTTCCAAGCTTGGAAACAGCAATGCCATTTTCAAAAGAACATGTCATTGCTCTTTAATGTGCTGTTCCAGACCCCATATAATCACTTTTCAATAACTTTCATTTAGCGAGACTTCTAAACCTTGAGTATATCTCAAAACAGTCACCAGAAGGGAAAGGGCACACTCTCTTCCCCAGTCCCAGATCGTGGTGACTCACTTCTGGTTCACCACTCCATCTGTCTGCTATAACACATATTTGCATCATCCTCATCTCCATTTCTCAGCTGTCTCTTTACCTTGAATAGCAACTCTTCATCACTGCTTCCCACCAATTAGCATCAACTCTCCAACACAGGGATATATATTCATGTAAATTTTACTTTTGATCCTATGATTTGTAGTGACAGAAGAAAAAAGCCATCTGTCTACCAACAGAGAACCTTGACTACCCATACAAAAGGCTTCCCTAACCATAACTAAGAGGTAGCAATTCAGACAATATCCTGTAAAAAATACGATGACCTAGACTTTTCATCGTCAAACAACTGAGCCATTTCCTAGACAAAGAGAAATACAGATTTTGAGCCCCAAAGTGTGTATACAGCTTAGGAGCTTCAAAAACTTTATAATGAAAAGTATTAATAATGTAACATCTGATGTGCTGATATTCTGTTATTACATATCTTTGAGTGTTTCAGAGACAGAAATGAGCTAGGCTCAACTCCCCTACACAGTAGATATGCTTTTCACAGGGTAGCCAAAGCATTAAAACAGGGAAATCAGGAACACATTCCCAGCATCACTGTGATGAAGAAAAGGAAGCAAAACCCGAAAAATCCAGTCCCCTGTCTTTTTCACCCACAGGCTGTTTTAATGCAAATAGCAGCAGGGTAACATGCTGCAGTTACAGGACTACATGCTGTCCCGACGCTTGTTAACAACATAGCATATCTCATTAGCATGCTTTCAGAGTCACCTTAAGACACTGGAGATGTTAACTGCGGGGCAAAACGCCTGCTCGGGAGGTCGGCCAGACGCGGCACCGGGGGCAGGAGAAAACCTGCCTCACAGGGCTCCGCTCCCACAACCCTGAAAGGGGCCGGCAAAAGGGAAGAAACCGCAACAAGCACACACGGAAAGTAACAGAGAGAAAGAGGGGAGCGAGAGGCGAGCTGCTCCCGCGGAGCTGCCCCGCCGGCCGCCCAAGGGCGGGAGGGGTTTCTGGGTGGCATCCACAGAGCTACCGGGAGGAGACAGCGGCGGGGCAGGGTAGGGGTGCGCCCCCTTCCCTCCTCAGCGGCCCCTGTGAGACCCGCCCGAAGGGAGGGAGGCAGGCGTCCGCTCACCTGTTTCGCCAGGAACCTGCTCAGCTCCGCACTGCTCTTCTCGTTCCTGCGCGCCACCAGCTGCAGCGGCCCCGACAGACAGAACCGCAGATCCGCCGCCATCCTCCTGCTGCAGCTGCTGCTGCTGCGCCGCTGGGGCGCGGGCAGGGCCGAGGGGAGCGGCGGGAGGGGCGCGCACCAGCCACCGGCAGCACGTGGGGACTGGGACAGACACGCACCTCAGCACCAGCTTCCGCTTCGCCGGCGCTACCGTCATCCATCCGCGACGTCAGAGCCTCTCACGTGACGGACACCTCACCCGCCAAACTACAGCTCCCAGCATGCACCGCTCGCAGTAGCACACTGCAGCCGGTACGTCGGGCGCCCGGTGCATGCCGGGAGATGCAGTCTCCCCTCCCAAGCTACTCCACAAGCAGCCGGAGGCAGCCCGTCCAGGAGCGGAGAGAGTCTTTCCCGCTTTCTGACGGTGCTGGGCGTCCTCGTCCTGCCCTATTCCCTACTTCCCAGAGAGTAACCGTCGTCGCTACTGCCGAGCTTGCAGACAGAAAGCCGAGTAAAGGGCCGCGGGCCACAGTGCTCGCCCTGAGGCCCTTTAAATCTAGGTCATGGCAGCCACCAGAGCCCTGAGCGAAGCCGGGCGGGGATTAACCCAGACAGGCGGTTCAGGCTTGGGAGGAGGAAGGCCGGCATTACGTTAGCATTTATTTCCACGTCACTCTGCCCCCGAGTCTTCTTGCCAGCCGCAGCCAGCTCACGAAGCCCCAGCACGGCTCTGAGGCGCTAACGATGTTTCCAGCCAGGTTAGACAGCAGGCTCGTCGAGAACAGAAGCCGGACTTAAACCTTGGGTTCTCCGGGTGAGCCATTGGAGCTGCCTCACGCCCGTCCCGCCACGGCAGCGGGGCGCGGCTCTCCGCGTCCAGCTCGCGCCAGGTGAACCAGCGCGTCCCTCCCGCGGCCTCCTGCCACCGCTCCGCTCCTCTCTGCGCAGCCTTTACAGGAGGGCTCGGCGGCCGCGGCGCAGGGCTGTGTGACCAGCACCGTGATCGCCGGGCCGGGGTCAGCGCGACTTCCCGTGCTCGGAGCTGAAGCAGGGCTTGGGCCGGGCCGGGCCGGGCCGAGTCGAGATTTGCGCAGCAGGGAAGGGGGCGGGGCTGCCTCGCGCGGCTCCCTTTGGCGCCAAGTGCTTCAGGCTGGGGGGCGGGTTTTGCCTGACGTCGAGGCCGGGGACGCGCTGTGCGTCTGCGGCGGTTGGCTGTCGCTGCCGGGAGCCCCGCCCCCTCGGCCCCCGGCCTGCGGGACCAGTGGCGGCGGCGGAGGCGGTTTGTGTGGAGTCGTGGGTCGGAGGTGGTGGCGCGTGGCTGACCGGTGGGTGAGGGTCTTGTGTCGTGGTTGCTGCCGGAGCAGGGCCGTTCCCCCCTCTCCTTTTCATTCTCTTCACCGTCTCTGCCGGCCTGGCGGGGGCTTGACGCTGCTTTGCTCTGCGCGGGTGCCATTCCCTTCTCCCATTACCCCTGCGCCGATCCCGCCACCCAGTTCGGCTCGTTTCGGTCCGGCCCGGCCTTGGCCGCTCCAGGCTCTCACGGCATCCTGCCGGCCTCTCCGCGAGTAGCTTGCCCGCTCTGGTTCGCCCGTGCGTAGTGGCTGGGCCGCTATCAGCGGTTCTCCCGCCCTGAGCCCCGGAGGTCCTGGGCGCTTCCGCCGTGACAGGAATTGGGGCTGGCGGGAGCCCCTTCCCGCCCGTGCAGGGCAGGTGAGGCCTGGGAAGTGCCAAGGGCCGCTGCTGCATCTGGGTTGGCGGTGTTGCTGCCCAGCACCGGGCAGTGCTCCCCTCGCCCCGGCGCCCGAGTTTCTCCCGTGCTTCTCTTCCCCACGCAGAGGGTCCCTTAGTGGGGCGCTCCCTTCAGTGGAGCTTGTGTGTCAGTGCCTCAAGCGTGTGTCCTGTTACAGTCCTTCTGTAATAGCTGTTGTGGAGGATACTGTACATCCTATGGCTAAGCATTGCTATATACTGTGGCTGGCAAAATGTTACTTGCCTGCTAGTGCTCTTTACTGGTTTGGCTGGTGGTGTCAGACTTGGAAACTTGCTCTAAAATGGTCAGCAGAGAAGAAATCAGAATTATCAAATCAGAGCATTTTAACTGGTTAAGATATACCTTCATATAATCTATTTATACAATGTAGTGCTTGTTTTCATACCAAAATTTCTTTGTAGATCTTTGTTTGATACATATGAATAAAATATACAGCTGAAGATCTTCTTTATAATTAATACAGGATAGATAATTTCTTACTTTTCTTGATAGAGCTTTGTGTTATCTTGATGTAAGGGTTTTTTCAGTCTAGTGTTGGATTTTTTTTAACAGCAAGGGCCGCAGGGAGCTTATTTCAGGATGCTTCTGTTTTACAGTGTTGTTCTGAAAGTGCCAGTTAATCTGTTGTCTTTCTTCTGATATTTTACTTGTAGATGGGGAAGCCATAGGAAGTTTGTATCATGGCAACAGATGAGGATGGACTGGGACTGTTTGATGCCCACTGTGGTGGTAAGATGTATTACTTTGTGTTCTGTTTTGCAGTGAAATAACACATTCAGTTTTGTGAAAATAAATAGGCCCCAAAATAACTTGGAAAACAAAATGGAAACAATTGAAGGTGGGACAAATACTCACGATTTTTAACTGTAATTAAATGGCTGTGCTGCACAATCTCATAGTAAGAGAGATTATATCCCATTAGTAAGTTTGGATTTTAAAACATAACTGTGTACTTTGAATTTCTAGTATGGTTTCAGAGCATGCCTGGAACTGGTTTCTCACCTATATTTTACAGTGTATAATTTAACCTTCACTGTCTTTTAGTGAAATGTGTATTTGGACTGTTCAGAGGATTGTTCCCTTGCTATGTGTAAGAGCAAATGCGATAGCATTTGGTATAGAACCAGCAATCGAGGCAGTCTGGCTTGAGTATCAACTCTGCAGTTGATCTGACGCGTTATTTATGAGATTCCCAGCCCCATAAGGGCCATGGATATTGGTATTGTTCTTGGTGGAGATTCACACAGAGGAAACAAGAGTGATAAGAGGCATTGGAAAAAGACATGAAGAGAGACTAAGGAGATTTAGGTTAAAGTATGTTTAAGGAACCAGTTAGTGTGGGAATAGACAGCAATACTAAAGCAAATTCTTTGGATTACAGTACCGACTGTTATTATACTTTCTGTTTTGTGAGAAAGGTTTCTTTCAGTGGTATTGGCCTTATCATACTAATTCTTTTATTTTGGTTTCCGAGTTGTATAACTTTAGTATTCAGTGTGTTCTAGAAAACAGTTTGAAATTTAGATCAAGTTGACTTAGTTTATAACTTTAAAATTTATTTGTATTTAAAAGACATAATTTGCCTTATACAGAGTTGTTGTATTTAGGAATTGATTTTACAAGACTGTCTTTGCTCCTTCGTGACTAAAGATCTTTTCTCCAAAGTAGCAGTAGCTTCCTGGCTAAAATTCCCCTGTGTTTTACTACTCATTGCTACTACTTTTACTACTTTCTACTGGTCTAGGATCACAGCTATACTTAGGTAATGGGAGAGTTGGAGGTTTGAGTTTACTAAATGTTTACCTTGGTGCTTTCTGGTTTTGTTTTTGCTTTAGCTGAAGCTTCCCCCTTCAAGGAAGGTGATGAGAGCTCAGTTGATATTTATGATGGCTTGGACAACAGTTTGACAGTTCCTGGTACGTTGATTGTATCTTGCTGCTTGGCTTGGAGTGTTATAGAGTCTCTGTGCTTCTTAGGCTGGTTTCAAGTAAAACAACAGTTAGCTTAAAGTTTACATTTAACTAGTTTAATATATGCTTCAGTAAGTTACTTGTTTAAATTCAAGACATGTTGCAATCTGTATAAATACTTCTACAAAAAAATCTATTAGTTGAATGAGTATAATATGGGTTTCATGTGATAGTGGCTATTTTAAGAGCTTGGGCATAGTAAATGGGTGCAGAGAGACCTTAGTTATTCTATCTGTGCTTTGATACGGGACATTTTTACCTTGAAAAAAGCAGCTTAATTTTCTGGTTTTTAAGTAGGATCAGCACTAACAGTCACTGATCACTAAATCCCCAGTGAGACCTCCAGAAAATACTTTCCGTGTGATACAGTCCATTCAGTAGATCCTTTTCACTTGTTCTTACTTTCTCAATAATTTCACATGCTAATGTAAATTAATTTCCTCTTTTAACTTCTTTGAAGGTACAAAAGAAGTGGACCCACCACATGTTCTTTCTTAGGAGCCTTAGTGTACCATTTGGTGAAATGCTGTTTCTAGTATTTAAACAAGTGTTTCTCTATTGACCATACTACTGCAAGGCCATTGAATTTTCATGAAAGTACTGTACTATATCCTGGTGTAATACATAATATATCCTAGACATGAAGCATCTATACATCTTTTACTTGCTTTCTATTCTGTATTTGTTACAACATGTAAGAGTATTCTCTAAGTCCCTGTTTCACGTGCTGAGATGCATTGTTTAGTAAATGTTATTCCTCTTTGCATTTTTTGCAGCACAGTTAAATATTTTATATAGTTTAGTTCTGGGGGATCTTGTTTTTGAAATTTTGGAAGAAGGTTGGTAAGATTTTTGCTCTAAACAGATAAGACATTATTTGTATGTTATCTTGCATTGTTTTAATAATACTTTTTGCATTATGGTATTGTCCAGAGGATTGAAGCGCATCTGTGATAGCTAACTTCATTTATTTATTTGCAAATTAATCTGTATTTCAGGAGTGTCATAAGTTGGATCCTGTCAGTAAAGCATATTTGGTGAACAGATCGCACAGGTTGATTTGAGGAAAAAGCACTATTATCTAAATAGTTGGGTTGTTTGGGTGTTTGGCTGATATTTGGTTTGTGGTTTGTTTTGTTGTTTTTTTGGGTTTTTTTTTTCTTCTTTCACTTCTTTGGACTAAAGCTAGGGAGTTTACATTTGTAAGGGAATATAAAGCAGCAGAGAACATTCAACGTAAGGAGCGTGGTATTCAACCGCATACCAGCTGTACAGTAACTCCATTTGATTCTGATTAACTGATCCATGTTTGTCAATCCATGTAGGTCATTGGCATCTGAGTATTCTTTTTCTCAATTATTTTTTCCAAATGCCAATGTTTGCAAGGTAAAGTCTGCCTAAAAGCTGAATGAACTGTAGGGTGCCTGTGTCCTATCTTTCTGCTATCTGTTGGCTTTGCATTGCAGAACCTCAAATAACTGCCAAGGTGTAGCCCTTCTTTCTTTGTAAATTAGGTAGATTTACTGTGAGCTAGCTCTTCTTTGACTTAAAACAACTTATTAGTTACAAAATTCACCCATCTTTGTTGTTAGGTGTCCTGCATATCTCTTAATAGATCTCGTAATAGAAATATAATGTTTTCAGCTGGCTTTTAATTTTCATCCTTACCTTTATATTGATATAAATTGGATCAAGTGTTTCCAATATAACTACATAAATGTTGAAATTCAAGAGAGAAATGTCTTCAAATAGGTTGTATTGTGTCACTGAGGAAAACATGTGACTTTTTTTCTTTATGTAGTCGATTTGCTTTCTACAGACAATTCTGCTCCAAATTCTACACCAGCTGGAAACAGCTTAAATTTATTTGATGAGATATTAATTGAAGAAGGGACTGCAAAGGAGGCATCCTACAACGAGGTATGTCTTAATGTGACAAAATCAATTCTGGTATTTTGGAGGGGTTTTTTGTTCTAAATTTTCTTGTGTAAGGTGCCAAAAACATTGTCAGTGTGCTCACTTTATTGGAAAAATAGGGAAACTGTTCTTAAATAAGTAAAACCAAGAGTATGCTAATAAACTGTTACGTGTACAATTTTATCAGAATAAGTGAATCTCTCGCTCTGTGACATGTTCTGTTCTCATTTCTCTGTCCTTGGCATGTGGTTCATGTATCGGCTACCCTATGGGAAAATGTACTGTAATTAGTTAAATATCTGTTAGTTAAATATCTGTTAGTTAAATATCTAATTAGTTAAATATCCTTCTAGTTAAATATCTGTTCAGACATCTGATGCAAAGTTAGTCTTGAAATTTCTCCCAACAAATTTTACCAGACTAAAGTAGATAGGTCATGGATTAATCTTATCTGTCATTAAATCTTTGCTTGAGACTGAAGACAACCATGCACTAGGTAACTGCTTATAGTAAATCATCACAACACTTGCTCATTGCATTACCTCATCAGTTACTCATAGCATCACTATCCTAGTCCATAAGACACATCTCAACTAATTTGAGCTTTGGAGTAAAAGGGACAGACATCCACAGATAAAATGCTCCATAGAATACGCAGGAGCAAAACCTCCCAGAGTCTATTAAGTGGTCAAATTGTCACCTCGAAAGTTTTAAAGTAGTTGACTATTAAGTATGACAATAAGGAAGTTGTCAGTTCTTCTGTGAAAGTTTTCTTGCAATGTACAATGAAGGGCTCATGCCAAATGTATTTCATTTAATTTAATTTTGTGATCACAACAGGAGTATGTCCTTTGCAGTCTGTTTTTGCAGTCCAGGCTTGTTTGTAGTAACTTTTTGGGGATTTCTTTCCTTATCTGTTTTGTATTATATAAAATCTGACCACCAAGTCCCTATTTGTAAGGCTCTTAGAACTCTTGCTCCTCAATAATTGTGTCTTTAATTTCAGAATAGTATGGCTTCCTGTTCCTCTCTGGCCTATTACTGTTGGACAAGCACACATAGATTTCCTTTTATCTGAATGTTTGTGATGTTTTAGAGACTTGTATAATTAAGAGTATATTGAAGCTTCTTTTAATATTGGCTTTAATACATTACTTTTGGAAAAAATAAAAAAAAAAGCCAAACAAACCACCAAACAAAAACCTTTGTAATATAAATTACTGTGTTAACTAACTAAGTCTAGATAAGTAACTTTTCTGTGTAATTAAATCCACTTCTGTGCTCTGAACTCTTCTCTCTTCGACAGTTGCTGGTAGAATATGGAAAATGTCAGCAGCAAATTAAAGAGCTGATGAAAAAATTTAAGGAAATACAGGCGCAGGTACTGTAGTTCAAAGGGTAACATTGTCAAGATTTATGTAAAGCAAACTGAATATTACTTTGAGAGTTAGTTTCATATGCTTTCCAGAATTGATCTGTCGTATGCATAGTTCGTAAAGCACCTCTCTAGGTACTAAGAGCTTGTTCTGCCTGGGATAGTTGCTAAGGTACTCTACTGACAAAATCAGTAGGTAAATTAAGTTGTTTCACGATGTTGCATGAAGTAAAGTTTAGTTCCTTAAAAGCTATCTTTTTATCTCCTTAATTAGAAAATAAGCATGTCAAATGAATAGTTATCAGAAAGGTATCTGGTTCTCTTTGTTTGTTTGTTTGTTTTTTTAAAGTAGTTCTTTAACACACTAGGGAGAGGGTTGCAAAGGTACCTGAGCAATTAGAAAGCAAAAGGTACTTGAGTTATTAGAACTTGAAGAGCATGTCTGTGTTGCTTTAAGCATAGTGCCCTTTTGATAAGGCTGAACTGCTCTTCAACTTGAGCTAGTATCCCTATGCTGTGCTATTCTTTATAGGTAGATTGTCCTGGGCAGTTGTGCACATGCTCCATGCTCTACTGTGTATTACGGATAAGTCCCAAAGGTTCTGTACTTTGCAGTGGGAAGCTGCTTCTGCCCTATGCCACTTCGGTATTGTTTTCTGCAAAACTTGTCTGCTTTTCTGAACAGGTTTTGCTGAGGACAGCTAGTAAGAGAAGGAGCGATCTCTCTAGGATTGACATGTAGGGTTCTAGAACGTCATATCTAGAAATTTTAGAATGATAGAGCACCCAAAGCTGGTTTTGATACCTGGAAAGAAATACAGTTACCCTCTTTCTTTGAAAGTGCTTAAAAGCTACATCTTTCATTTGACACACTGACTGTAAAAGCAATAAAGTGAATAAAAGAATGATGCAAAGGAGCAGATTATAAATTTTTAGCTCTATGGTTACTTGGTTTATGACATATTTCCATTTCAGTAAATTGTATGCTTAAAGCATCTTAAACAACTACTAGGAACACAAACAAGAGCATAAAGTAAATTCTGACGTAATTCTAACTTCTTCAGAAAATTTTCTGTAAATTCTACTGTCAGTTGGCATATGATGGAACTTTTCCTAATGGTTGTCTTGCATTGATTTTCATTACAAGTTTGGATACCCCAATCTAATTTTTGGTTTTTATTTTGGGTTTGGTTTTTTTTTTTTTTTAATCTCTCTCTCCTTCTCTCTCTTGCTCTCTTCTTTGTATATACTTAAAATAGAACGTCATTCTACAGAATGAAAATCAAGCTCTCAAAAAGAATATTTCAGCACTTATTAAAACAGCAAGAGTGGAAATTAACCGTAAGGATGAAGAAATCAATAATCTCCATCAAAGGTACAAATAGACATTGGAACTGAAAAAGTACTTTTTTTTTTTTCCTAACCATGTTTATATGCTTGTAAGAAACTTCTGTGTGTATTTTAAGTAAAACTAATGAAGAAAAAGGTTGCTTAGTAAATAATTATTAGTACTGGTATAGTCAGAGGAAATAGGTAAGTATTGTCCTTGCTTTATGTGGTCTTTTGGTTTCTAATGGAAAAAAAAAAAAAAAAAAAGAAAAAGGAGAAATCCAAAGGGTGACCGTTGCCTGAATTCCTTTTTGTTTTGTTTAGTCACCTGTTCCTTGTGGGGGTATTTAACCATCTTCCATGTTTCAAAGAATTAATCTTACACAGTTCAGCTTCAGAACTAGTCTGTTTATGGTCTTAGACATGAATTCCATGGAACTTTTCAGACAATAAATGAAATTAATTAAAAGACTATATAATGTTTTCATGGCGAGAGATGAAAGCCCTGTCTCCAATAGTGGATGATAGCAGCTACAGAATTCTTGGTAATTTCTGGGCGCTACTAATCTTACTGCAGGGTGTTGAACATATTTAAGTATGGTTGGGAGAGTAGCTGAGTGTAAGGTTTCTGAACAATTTGAAACCAGAGCAGAGGTCCAAGATTCAGGACCCCTAACTTACCACAAGGTCACCTGCTTGTCAGTTTTGTGACATCAGCCGCATACTTGGTTTGTTTGTGTTTCAGTTTGACCATATGATATACACCAATAGGTGTCATGCAGAAGGTTCATTTAACATTACTGTGCTAAAGTCTAAATGCACATTAACTACAGGGGTGTTCTGTTTTGTTTTCCAAAGTATAAGAAACTGACAGATACGATCTGATGAAGGTAAAGAGGTTTTAAGGTGTAATTCTTTCAGTTGACTGGCTTTGACACAATAGCCATCATTTTCACACCTTTGAGTGTAGTATTCTTGGTTTTAAATTAAATTGAAAAATAATTCCTTGTTTTGAATACTCAACCTCACTAAAAAGTTTGCAAACTGCATTTCAATGCCTTCTGATAGTGATGAAAATTTATGAGCAAGGTAATTGATCTAGGTATTTTGGAGGCATCCATGATGAAAATCATGGGGAAAGTGGCACTTTGAGGTCTTAGAAGCATGCCTTGTCTGTTGCATGGTTTATAATAGATTAGTTCATTTTAAGCAAACTGTTGATCTGTAAAGACTGATTTTGAGGGGAATTGTTAGTGCTTATCTCAAAAAAAACCCAACCAACCCCAAGCCAAAGTAAAAATACCAAAGAACCCACATGAATACAATTACCTTCATCACACATGTATTCATATTTCATAACCAGCCTAAAACATGGCAAAATCTTATCAGTATAATTCAAAATTAAACAGAAATGTAGGAAAGGGGTTTGGATTGCAACAGGTGCCGCGTTGTTTTAGGTCAGCATTCACTTCACATTGCACTGCCACATTTTTGGAGTAGAGCCAGTTGTATAAGCTGATTGTTACGTATTTCAGTGTGCCTCATCAGCCCATAGGAAGTGTTCAGTTTTATAAAGCAAGACCAACCTCATTTTGTATTTGAGATAAACACAGAATTATTATACACTTAAACTGATTCCTTACAGCTGGACCAAATCAATATAAAATGTCAGTCGAAAATCAAATGTCTGCATGTAGCAGCCACTTCTTCCTTGACTCTCTAAAAAAGAGGCATGCATCTGGTGTTTTGCTGCCATCATTTCTTGATGTTACTTTTACTTTTCTTTCCCTAGATTAGACACAATCATTCTTTTTTTAGGTAGTGGAGAGTATTTAAGAAGGTGTCGTGGTTTAAGCCCTGCCATGCAGCCCACTCACTCACTCCCCCTACTTCCTCCCTCAGCTCCAAGAGGGATGGGGAGGAGAATCGAAAGAATACAACTCCCACAGGATGAGATAAGAACAGTCCAGTAACTAAGGTGTAATACAAACCACTGCTGCTACCACCAATGATAATAATGATAAAGGAAATAACAGCAGGAGAGAATACAGTGGCTCACCATCGACCGATATCCAGCCCCACCCCAGCATAGCTCTCCCTTCCGGGTAACTGCCTGTTACATCCTGGGCACGACAAGCTGTGGTATGGAATACTTCTTTGGCTAGTTTGGGTCAGGTGTCCTGTCTCTGCTTCCTCCTGGCTTCCCCTCCTCC
>WYDI02015573.1:8632-38685 GCA_009867235.2 Psittacus erithacus | reverse complement strand
CGCCCGCGGCCCCCCCCCCCAGCCGTCAACGGCTCTACAACAGCCGCTGGAGAAAGGACATAAAGGAAAAGAAATCTGGGTCTCACCTTCCTTCTCGGCCCGGGCCGTGTGGAGAAGCACCGCCAGGGCCAAGCGCAGCGCTGAGACCCGCCAGGCAGCCGCCCAGCTGCCGGCGTGAGGGAAGAGGGAGCCGGAGGAGCTGGGAGAGCCGGGGCCCGCCGCCGCCTCCCGCCGCGCCGTCATCGCACTGCCGCAGCCGGTGCGGGTCCGCCGCGTCTCCGGCCGGGCCCCGGCGCGCGCGCGGAGGAGCTCGGGGAGGGGCGGGACCCGGGGTAGATGGACGGGGAGGGAAGGCGGGCACCCCGCAGCGCGCTGCGTCTCCTGACGCGTGTGTCACAGGACGTGGGGGGAGCATTCCACAGGGGTGCGCGCACGCACACACACCGAAGCGCGTACCTTGCTGCCTGGGGCGGGGCTTCCAGGCGATGGCGGAAGCAAGTGCCATTTTAAGTACGGGCAAGCCGCCTCTTCTCTCTGCCCGTGATAGAGCGTTCGGGCAGTGGCTTGTTTTGGTTTTTTATCCAGTTTTATTTTCTGATGTAATTTTAGGTCTCCCGTAGGTGCTGGCTGTTCGTGGACGGTTATCCCGCCTCTTCAGTAATCTCTTCACCCTGTCTTCTGAAGAGTTGGGGTGTCGCTGTATTGTTTCCTTACAGAGAGTAGGGGGGCTAGTCCTGCCCACACCCAAGATGGCGGCGGGAGGGCGCCTGAGCGCCGGGCTGCGGCGGGGGGAGGCCAGCTTTCCCCGGGCTGTGTGCGGCGCCCTGCGGCCTTGCTGGGGGGCCACGGCCTCTCGGAGGGGACGTTTCTGTCTGGGTGCTTATGTGCTATTCCATGCCTTAGCCTCCCCACCGCTCCTCTGGAGGCCTGAGGCGTTGCGGGGCCCATATGTTAATAGCTGTCCCTAGTGTGGGAATCTGCTGGGCCGGGCCTGTCCGCATAGGACCCTCACGGGGAATAGAAGTCAGAGGACAGAGAGGTATTGTGCGCCTGAGGCGTAGTGTAAGGCCCTCTGCTAGAGCAGGGTGTGATACCACACGGCAGCTCCTGTTGAGGGAAGATTTGTACCTGACCCTATCTGTTTCAGTGACACGAGTGGCCATAGGGCTTTTGTGAAATGCATGAAGTGAATTTGCAATGGGGAGAAAGGCATGTTGTTACAAGTAGGAGGTTGATGCCTGTCAAGTGGGTACGCTGGCAAATGGCCACATTTTGCTAGCGCTGAAAGGAGTTGTGATACCAGGCATGCAGTGTGGCTTTGCTGCTGATAAAGAGATGTGAAGCATAGCCGCAACTTGGTCTGGGTATCACCTGTCCGAGATCAGGATTGGTAACTGCTAAAGTCATCTTGGATAAAGCGACAGAGAAGTCTGTAGTACAGAGAGTAGTATTGTTGGACTGGCTTAGCTTCTAAGAGTAAAAAACTTTTTGCACCCATGCTCTGTTCCTTAGTCATTCGTTTCCATACATGATCAGCACGTTATGTTGGGTTTGAAGTGCTTGAACACGTGGTGGAATTTCAGCTGTCACAACAGTGTAATTGATTGGGATAGTGTAATAGATCCTAAGTCTCTAAGGGACTGACTAATGCACAGCCTGCCTAAAAATAGTAACGTTTATTATGGCTCTTACACAGTCATAACATACACTGTTCTTTATTTTCAGAATGCCCTAAGGACACCTTGAAATTCTGGATGCTGTTGTGTTGTTGAACTATGGTCACAGCATCAACCAGATTTGTATTAAAGGGAAAAATAAAAAGTGAGAAATGTTAGGTCAAAGCCTTCCCCAGCAACAATGATCATTTCCAGAAGACATATGAAGAATCAAGTTAAAGGCTTCTTACTAATCTTTCAGACTTGCATAATCTTTTGACCACTGCATTGAAAAAGAATATATATGAATCAGTGATTTAGGCACATAAGTCTCTGTTCACAACTGTTGGAACCACCCAAACCACAGTAAACACAAAGCTCCATGACTGCTGTGAGCAGAAGCTCACATCTTGACTTCTGTGGAGGACAGGAGTGTACATCAAAGAGCACAATCAAATCAAAGTAAAGAGCTAAGAAAGACAAACAGCTGCTAGTGCTGCTTATTTATTATGGTGGGTCCTGTAAGAGTCTGATTTTGCCTTCTTCACTAGACTACTGTACACACACTATTTTTCTGGAAAAGGAGTCAGCTATTTTCTATTTCTTGTATTTCAAATGCAGAGTTGCACAACTGAGCAGCCAGACTTTCTTGCTGTAATTCATGCTGTAGAGCATCCTACCCACTAAAATGAATGGGAACTCTAATGAAACTAAGATGTAAGGATGGCAAAATCTGCCTTGGAGTAAAAATGGAAATGCCAAATATGCTATTAAAAAAAAAAAAGCTATGATATAAATGAGAGAACAAGTGTGAGTCCTACCATTATGGGAATGTATGTATCTTAAACCTTACAGTATTAAAATATGGGCAGTTTTTAATTGTTCTATATACAGAATGTCTTTTACAAAAGATATTACTAAATGTGTAGAAAACAAATAGCTCACAATATATAGTCTCCCTTTCATCTTTGTCCAGAACCCCCACTGTTATCTGTGCATGAAAAAATAATACAATATGGTTCAATGTCTGTAAATGATAAAGCAAAAAGCATTCTGTTGATTTATTTCATATGTGTTTGAGGTTATTCAAATTGCTTGGTTTATGCATGCAGTGTGTATAAATATTAACATTTGGATATTTCAGTATTGCTTGAACCTACTGAGCAGTTTAAAAAAAAAACAATTCCTATACTAAAAAAACCCCAACCTTCTTGTAATAAACTATAACAAGACATAGAAATAGTTCTTATGGAGATGTACTTGTGTTGATAAAAAGAAATCACATGAGTACGTATGCACTAAAGTTCAACAGCTGTCTCATCATAGAATAGTTAGGCTTGGAAAGAACATTAAGATCATCTAGTTCCAACTTCCCTGCCATGGGCAGAGACAGATGAAGAAATCTGTTCTACTGGAGAACACATCAGAAAGGCTTTGAAATGGGGAGCCATGCTCTGAATTCCACAGCAGTTGTGAGCTTTGTTAGCACGACTGCTAAATAAAGTAAATTTAACACCAGAAGAGGTATGGTGGGTCTGCCTTCAGTTTTGCCTACCTTAAGTGAAAAGGTGTGTACATAAAGACCACAACATTTCCTGAACTACAGTAGTGTAAAAGTATTTCTCCGAAGCACACCCAAGTGTTAGCATCCAACTGTAATGTCACAGAAGTCATTGATGGTTTATACTTTTTTTCTGGGCAAGGAACCAGAATGTCTAAAATACAGGTGTGTGGTTTCTGTCCTGCCGCCTTTTGCTATGTAAGCAGAAACCTCTGGGAGGGTGGCAGAACAGTTAATTACAAGCTATAACCCCATAACTGCTGGTACTCATTAGAGGTGATCTGCCTGACAGACTGCAAAAGCAATAATCAAATGTTTGAACCACCTTGTCTGTCCTGCATGGGGTTACCTCTTCTGTGGTACATGAAACAAATCCAGGTGGTGTTGCACTTTAATAAATGAGCAATGTTCATGGGGTCCCTTTCTCAGGTTCAGCTGGGAGGAACTCATGGTGGGAAAGTCTCTTAAACTGGCACTGGCATTTCTGTCATGAATAATGTGCCTCAGGTTACTTTGCTTTTACCAAATGTTGTACATGGTCAATTGGTGGAAAATCAACCGAGCAAAGAAAGAAATGTGGAGAGGAGAAGCTGTTGGATTAGCCAATCAACTTTCTGGCTAGTACAGACTTACTCCTGGTAGCTTGTTTATTGGTATTTTTCAAATTCTTTTTTAAATAACTTAAAGGATTCCCAGTCACTTCCTCTGAAAAATTTGCACAAGCTCTGCTCTTCACTACCAGCAAGACTTTCTGATATTCAGTCTTTCACCACCGTCTTTTCATTTACTCCTGTTTGTTCCCATATGTATAAGCCCAAGTATTTCTTCCCCATCCTTGATGTTTGTGTTACTTAAGCATTTGCTGGCTGGAGACATGCCTCTATCTACCTCTGCTTTAATGAAACTAGATGTATTAAACTCTTTTAACCTTTCTCTATAAAACCATTCTTGCAGATAACTTTTGCCTCTGTTCCTTAAATTGCCTCATTTGCCTTGACGTTATGATGGATTGTGCAGAAACGATGCCTGTACCAGCGTTGAGTCTGCCGGGGAAAAGTTGTCCTTTCACAAATGTTTCAATAAGCTGGAGCTGCCAAAACGAGTTTGCATCACTTCAGTTTTTTGCATCACTTAGCTACACTTTTGAGCACTGTGAAACTGGATTTTCCACCCTTTGGATCTGTGGTGTGTCTTTTACTTACCGATATTTTGCAGCTCTGGTACTTGGCTAGATCTGTGTGCTGGAGGCAAACCTGCAGTGAGGACAAGTGGCTCAGGGCTCCTGCCCTGCTTCAATGTCCATGACAGCTTCAAGTCATTGAAGGGCTTTGTTTCAACATTTAATTTGTGGCATTGTGAAACTTGTGGATGGAGAAAACAGTAGGTATGATACACTGGGGTTTTAATATTCAGGATTGTCTACAAGATTTATTTTCAGTGAACCCTCATTAATTTTTACTTAATGACTTTATTTTCTAGATAAACAGTGGTAAATTTTCTTTTTATCATTTGTTTACTTCTAGTTTCTGTTTGCTCCATCATTCATATGATCATACACCTAAATTAAAGTCCAAGGTGTGTCATATGATTTTTGTTAACCCATTGAGAAAATATATCCTTAACTTTAAGAATTTTACTTTTGATGAACTAAAATGTAATGATCTGTTACCTCCTCAGAGAAAGGGATGAGTTCTGATTGGGCTCATTATTTACGATACACGCTTGCCTATGAGATCCTGCTTTCAGCTTTGCCATGATAAAACCCATGAAATTCTGTGTGATTTTGGTTTATTGGTTTACACTGATAAAAGAACTGATGCAGTATTTTGCTGGCAATAGTACTAGCTGTATTATCACTCTTATGAACTATGATGTGAACTGTTGCTATGGATAGTTTCCAGGTACCAGAAAGTTGCATGCAGTAAGCCTCATCCATTTGACCAACCACTTCACATTTCCCTGCTGCTATATCAGTTCATGCAATTGCCATATTGTAATCCCTCTCTCCTACTGTGATCCTGGCACCAGAGAGGTCTGATCTGGGATCACCTAATTGTCTGTGTCTGTCATATAGGTTGGATATATAAAAGGTGAAGGCATGCAGAGAAGGCTGGCTAGGAATGGGTGTTGTGTGGCAGTAGTTTAGTGACAAGAGCTCTCTATTCTGAGTGACAAACCACTGTTACTTGACCTAAATACGTTATTAGTGTCCTTGTGCCTTATCCCATGTGGTGCCACACATTGGGACATAGCTAACTTGAGAGATACAGCACAAAGAGCTCAGTCACACCACAGAGTCCGACAGAGCAGAAGACTTCAACACAGGGTTAGGTCCATGCATAAGAGTGCTGTCAGTGAAGGGAACTGGCTCCCATTCAACCATGTCTGTGTTAGATGCCTTGCTCCAGACTTTCCAGATACATTCCCCAGGGGTGCAGCAGTGCGGCCCCCTTTTGCTGCCAGCACAGTAGTATTGCCTTCTCAGTGTTTCGACAACCTGGCACAATTTCTGGTAGAGTTAATAGGTATTTGGTGTAATAGCAAGATGTGTGATATTTATTCCCCTCATATTCCACACTGATTCAGCAATGCTGGAACTTCGTAACGCAAGACTCCTTTCAATGGTAAGTCTGGTAGAAAATCAAGACTGCTGAAATGGTACTGTAGTGTCATACCCTCTGAATCATGCTAGGTAGCTGCTGATTGTGTTGTAAATTCTGTGTGTTGATTTTTCTGCTGGAAGAAGAGGCATCTAGTGCAAAACCATCTTTGACTGCAGAAGCAATTTGCTGATACATTAGAAAGACGGCGAAAAGAGAAATAGAAATAGAAATGAATGAGCCTGAGCAGGGTGCTGACCAACCAAATACCCTGTTCGGCCCAAAGATACACAGCTACATTGTTAAGTCCCTAAAGCTTTTCTGAGTGTTAAAACTTCACTGTAAATCTGTTTGTTCAGTTAAATGGGATTCTGCCAAAATGGTGATATGCTCAGCTACATGTATCATTTCTGGTGAGCACATCCAACAACACTGCAATGATGCCCCAGTGACAAGGGGTATCTGTACCGGGGTGAAAAGGCATTAGTTAATACTCAGACTGGTGAAATGCGAGTGATGTTTTCATGGCAATTTGAAAATGATCAGCATGATTGATCATTTATCCAGTTGTCTCCATGCAGGTTCAGAAGCCCAGCCACAGACACCTCCATCTGAAATCACTGGCCAGAGTTAATTCAGCCCCAGATTACCTGCACATTGAACTCAGATATCCCTTTGACATAGGGAGGCATTTTTGTGAGGTGCTGTTGATTTCAATTCACAAGCTGAGCAAAGCAGGAGATGAAGCGTGCAAAGAGGTCACACATCAGTTGCTGTAGATTACAGTTGCTGCCTAGGCCCTTGATCCTCAAAGAAGGAGACCCAAGTCAGAGACATCTGCAAATGAAGATTAACATGCAGGATGAGACAGATTGAAATTCTGATGGTAGAACTTGATTAAATGCCTTAAAATTTGAAAGCAGCTCCATCTGCTTCTTCCTGCTTTATGTGCTTATGGTGTGTCGTCTTCTCCGTCTTTTAAAATCTCTCTTCTGGAGGAACTTGAATAGTTTGATGATTAGCGGCTTTTCTTTGCCCTTCAGACAGCTCCAGATATTTTCTCCATCTGAACTGAGACATATACTACAGAATATGAAAAATGAGTAGGTGGATGTCTGGATTTTCCTGTCCTTTCAGGTAGCCTGTATTATCATTATTGCTGGCATTCTGAGTACAGGCTCTGCAGTTTGCCCTTTTTTGGTCTTCTGCTTTCTCTTTCATTTCTCTTTCTGGGTTGGACTGTATAAAGGATGACTTTTCACTGTTTTCTGACTTCCCCTTTGCTGCTGTGGGTAAGCACCTCTTTCACTTCTGCATGTTAAAATGGGAATAAATAAATAAATAAAATTAAGAGACCAAAAGCTAGGGTAGACTCTCATGGTGCAGCTTTGTAGGCTTGGAAAGACCTTTTCTGGTATTTTTATTGCTGTGGACTGATTGACATCACTTTAACATGCCTCCAAGTGCTTATTATCTCATCTCTCACACTGGGAAGTAAGGTCTCCCAAGAATCAAAACAGAGATATTTACAAATGAGGGTTAGCCTCAAGGTCTATAGACTATGCAAGTATCATCTTTCATGGCTCTGTTCCCTCAGCTTCCATATTTATTTGTGACCTCCCTATCTTCTTTTCAAATGCGCTGTGCTGTCCTTTTCGTGCTATAGGCTCTGGGAGCAAGAGGGGGGTCTGCGGAGTTGAGGTATGGAGCACATGCGTGTTGTACCCTCTCATTCACCCTTCTGAAAAGATACCAAATCTGTCAGGGCAGAAAAAAAGAGAAGTGGCACCAGTTGAGAGCAACAGGAGTAACACAGCTCCTGCAAGAGGCTTCAGTAACAGTGTAGGGCTGAGCAGTCCCGCAAATGTGATATAGCCAGCGCTTCAGGATTTGACTGTAGTCCCTTGTGCTGGCTCATCCCAACTAGGCTAGCCTCTCACTGTCCTGCAAAATTGTGCCTAGTGTCTGTCAAATCCCAGTCTGCATAAGCTGACATATGGCTGATTATGAGACATCCCAGTCTTTTGTAATACACCAGAGTACAAAAAGGTGGAAAAGATGAAGTGCTGCCTTGGATGAGGAGCTGTGGCTAGGTTAAAGGGCCAAGGAGGCCTGAGCTGAGGCTCCTGAAAAAGTAGTATATTGGAGAAGTTTGTTTCTAAGAAGAACCAGCTGCACTTCCAGGTACTGCTCTCCCATCAGCAGCACAAGACCTGTCAGCCTTGCCTGTCTGAACTGAGGTGTAGACATCTGGGCATGCACTAAGACAAAGGTGGAATTTCATCTAACAGAAAGAACAGGGGAGAGAATTGAGAACGCAGAGAAGACAGAACATTTGGGAACCAATGTCTTCTCTGGAATATTAGAAGACCTTATACATACCTCAGGGGTTATGTCTGCGTGAATGGGTGTGAGAGTTGCTTGCCTGCTGTTACGCTTTGAGGTCGCAGGATGCAGGCCAGCTCTCATATGAAAACTGAAACTCCAGCAATATGTCACTGTGCTCATCTAAGTACTCTCTGCAGGACTTAACAACACAGCTCTGAACTTTTGATTAATGCAGGTACCTGATATCCAGACCACTCTAGCTTATGTCCAGCTAGCTCTGATCACAAGCAGCTGCATGCACCACTCTGCATGGACACTTTTGGTTAATTGCAGTGGTTAGCTCTCACAATGGCTTCTGCAGCAGTCATACACAGATACAGAGCAAATTGCTAGTCATTGCGCAGTGGAAGCAAACTTGTTTTGTGACACTTTTAGTATAAAGTTTCATATTTCATAGTACATAATTCCTTTGGATTGTTCAAGTAAAATGTAAAAATGACAATATATTGAAAACAAAAAAATAATTAAAACCAGAGCAGCTCTAAACTGACATATTTAAAATTACTTTGAAATGAAATTAATCTTTTCAAAGAAAAATGAGTCTCATGCAGGTCCAAAACAAGCAGCAAGCAACAAAATCCAGAATTGTGCAGAAATGATTTAGGTGATGAATGGGGAGGAAATGGTCAAACAGGGCTGAACTGAATAAAGTACATTTGCAAGTTCTTGAAAAACCCATGTAGGAGGGAGTCCGGCAGAAGATCTGTAAACTGTATATGACTCAACTTGATCCAGATAAGGGTTTCATTGGGGAATAAAAGACAAAACCTCTGATCTTGGTTGCTGTTAGAGAAAATTGAGTAATAAACAACAATTCTGTTAATGTCTTAATCATAGCTTATACAGAATTTTCTCTTGCCAACATTCCTCTGCTTCTCATTGTACTTTGACACAGTGTGGTTTGCTTGAATGTCTCGAGTGATCTCAATAGCTCTTACAGGAGGAGGCCTGACTCCTTCTAGGCCACCAAAGCTGGACGTGTCAGAAGAAAGGGACTAGATGAAAAGCAGCCAAAGCGACTTCCTGGCTGGGGATTGTGCAGCCAGCCATCAGCCTGCTTTCATGCCAACACTAGTAACAGAAACATCCCCAGAGAGCCATTTGGCCAAACAATGACAACAGATGGATCTTGGGAGTCCGGCTTCTCCCTTAAGCAACATCTGCTGATGTTAGAAGTATCCAGAAAGCCACACCACACTTAAAAATGAAACAAACAAATGTGCAGGAAGAATAACAAACCAAGATAAATAAGCTGCCGAAGTGCATACTTGTTGCGATAACCTGCATTTTGACAATAAAGCTGAATAAAAATGTTGCACAGCAGCAGTCATCCTAGATACAGAGCAAAGATTGTTTGGTATCATAATCAAGAGTCTGAGCCCAACGAGGGCTGGTCACATCCAGAACTTGCAGATGTCAAACTCGATCCTTCTCAAAACACAGTTATTTACTATCCCTTCTGGTTTACCTGTATATCCCTCCTAAAATGTGAGGAAGGCAAACACTTAAGAATATTGGAAAGCAAAGCTTTGTTAGGTTCTTGTGTGGTTCTTAAGTCTTGTGGTCTGTTTGAAGTCAGAAAACTGAGAAACAAAATATGTACATTGACTGAAAGGTGGGAAGAGGGAACACCAGAGTTTCACATAGATAACCTATGCATTTATAAAAGAGATGAGAAAGCATGTTTTTGAAATTACTGTCCCTAATTAAAAAAAAACAACAAAACAATAACAAAAAAAGGCCAAGCCCCAAAACCCAGCACTGCAGTGACATTCTGTGAAATTCTCAAACTTGGTACTACATCTGGTCATTGGTAAATAAGTTGGTGGCCTGGTGGCTGCCTATACAGAAGGCTGTGCAAGTCTCTGGAGCACAAGTGAAAACTGAGTAGTTTAGAGTTGAATTTAATTTCATTTTTTCTTAACATTTAATTTCTTTTCATGTTTCGTATCTTTGAAACCAGTGTCATTTTTAGCTCTTCAAAATACAGAGGCACCGGTTTCATTTTTGCAAGCCTACATATTTAAAAGAGGGTGTTTAAACAGTGCTGGCAAGTGTATTTCTAAATGTTAGTGTTCTGGGTTTCAGCTAAATAAAGAAAGCAGGATTTGCAGTTGAAAAATTAAGGTTGTAAGCTCAAGAAAATATGGTTAGAAGAAATATGTGGAAAACCAAAAATGCCAATTAAAAATATCTGCGTTAAAAATGGACCAGAACACCTGCTGCAGTGGTACTGTTACCGACGCAGTTGCTGTAGAGAGCAGAGCACCAGGAGCAAGTAAGGAAGCACAGGAATTAACTTCTAGCTACTCCAGTGGGGCAGAGCCCAGTGAGTCACACTAGGAAGCACAGATCAAATCCTCTTATGTAAACATCATACAGGGCTGGCACTGATCCTCCATGCACCCTAGGAGGACTGCTGATGTGGCATTCCCCAAACACACATTTGCTTTGCATAACTGTGGGCAGTCGTTCTCAGGCATGGGAGACCTGAGCATAAGCCTGCATATCATCTGCTAGGGGTGAGCAAAAATAGATGGGGAAAAGCAAACTGAACATGGCTTTGGGCTCCCCAGGCCACCTCATACCCCTCTTGTGGTCACTGCCCTTCCCAGACACAGGGTATCTTCCCCCAGCACACCTATGTCCCACGCCTGTGTCCAAGCCCATGGAGACCTGGGTGGCCCTTCCCAGTCCCAGGTCCTGCTGGATATCCAGAGCCATGTTGCTGGCATTCCTTTAGGTTTCCCAGCAGTTTTCCACTTCAGTGCAGAGTGCTGAGGGCCTGTCTTCTCTTTCACACCAGTGTTTAACTTGCTGAATCAGGACTCCATGAACTGATTCAGACCTGGTTTCTGGTGACTAATGCCAGGCACTCCCTTCCTCCTAGGCAGTGGTAGCTCCACAGTGCTCCCAACCCTGGTTCAGCCAGGCAGTTACAGGATTGGAGACCAGATGTGCTGCTCCACCCCACCGAAGAAGTGGTGATGGATAAGGCCTTATTTCAGATGGCTGGTTTTTATTTATACAACAATGTCAATTTGTAGTCTGAACATTTTTGTTCAAGAATATCATAGTTATATGACCATAAAGTATAATCTCTACACATACGGATCCTACAGTTTACAGGACTGATCTTCCGAAAGAGATTGTGGGTGGGGTACTGTGAAACTCCAGGTGTTGCTCTTCTCAGTCAGCTGGGATCAGATGTGAAATAAAGCAAATATCTTAGGAGTACTTTTAGCATTGAAGACTTTATAATAGGCATAACTTTATCTATGGAAAGCTGTCTTCTAATAGGCTGTTTTATCATTCATACTTAGAAGTCTTAAGACTTAGAGCAGCACTCAGTAAAAGCCCTGGCACAACTTCCATTAGCCTCTACTCACGCATCAAACACACATTACACAAAAGTGTAATATAATACAAACAACTTCCAACCAAGACAACCACACAGCATCACCACCAGGGATTCTCTGCAACTTGTCTCCGTTTTGTTAGCAACAGTCTCTAAATATTAGCAGTTTGATCACTGCCGTGATCTCTGTGGTTGCAGAAAGACCACCAGTGTTCGCAGGTTCCTCCAGCATGAGACTGTCTGGTCAAGTGTCAGGGATACCCCACATTCTTCATTCAAGGTTATTGGTGAGACAAAAATGTTTGTTGTGCTGATCAGGCCCATGCAATGAGTGCTATTTTTCTCATGAAGTCTTCACGTGCAGAAGCTAAAGACATCCCCAGTGAGTTAAACCTTCTTAAGTCATTTTCTAAAAAAGCCTCAGAGATTCTTTGAGCCTTCCTTCTGTGGGTTTTCTTGAGTGTCTTCAGTTTTCATACCCTGAGTTAGATAATTTCTCATCCTCTGAAATATCTCTAGTGTGTGCATGAATATGAAAGGTAGCCTGCAGGACTTGCAGTGGTTTGTCTTAATTTGTCAGTGTCAGTGTAACTGGATGACCCAGACTCCCATTCTGCTTTTAACTGCAGGAGTGTCCCACTGTTTTGAGTTGCATTTCTCAGAGTTACTGCAAAGCTATGACTCAGGAAGTTGTTGAGTTTTATGTGTGTTTTTTTTTCTTTTATAGTTGCCTATGGGAAGTTCAAGATGATGTAAACATGGTCAGGGCCATTTCCCACCTCCAAACATGATCCTGCACAATTATCCACTGTGACAAAAAAAAAAGATGCAACAGTACATTGTGGCATGTCACCTGATACTGCACCCATTTGTGTTGTTCAAATACTTGCAAATTTAAGGAAAATGGGTTGTATTAGAGCATTAGCTTCTATTCTTTGCCTTTTGTGAATGTTTCCCTAGTTTCTAGACAAAATTGGATGTTCCACACCCCTTTGCCATACCATGCTGTAAAACATTTGTCTGTTGTCCTTTGGGTCTGGTAACATCAATCACATTTTTTGTTCTTACTTACAGATCAAGTTTTAATGCCACATGAGGCAGCATCCTGACAAGAAGAAAACTTGACGGCACAGCTATAGTTTCGAATACTCCAGCAGGTTCACTTAGGCGTACTATTGCACAATGACCTAGTTTAGAGTTATCACGGGGAGCAATTAATCTTTGTCACTCCATACTCATTCTAGAAGCACCTGAAGCCTGGAGAACTCCCTGAAGCCACGTCTCTTCCTGACAGCTTTCTGCAGAGGGTCTCAGTTCTGCTCCAGAGCACATTTACTTGCTTCAGTAGCCTAGAGCCCCTCCAGGGTCCCTAGATGAAGACAACTGTCAGTACAATAGCAGTAGAAGTACTGGTTACACATTGTAATTCACTGACTTCTCATACACACTCCAAATTTGATGGGGGATTAATTTCTTTTAGTGTCTGCATCAGTCAGTCATTAGTAGCTCCTGGTGTTACTCTGGCAGTACATTTTCTTCCCCTTCAGCTCCTAAGTACTTTTTGTGGATCATAATTTCTCCAAATCACATCCCTTTTCAGCTGTTGATTTCTGCAGAGAGCAGCAGGTGCCTGGACAGCTCTTCACACATGTTGCTCCAGTCGTTGTGTGCCGACATCTCTGCAGCTCCCGCTTTCCTGTATGAGGCTTCCCCCTCTCATAGTTTGGAGAGCTCCACCTTCTTTGGCCGTTGTCTCTACATCATCTGCAAATACCTTCTGGCCAGGGACCCCCTTAAGCTTTTTTCATCTGAACCATGGGATGCCTATGAATGCATTGCACTTAGGCCTCCTCCAACTCTTTAGTCACTTGACTAGAAATGATTCCTTGAAATTCTGCATCTGGTCTAAATGACTCATCCTGAGGATGGGAATTCACAGCTGATACCTTTGAAAAAACACCCCAAATTTCTGTCTCAGTGTTTAGAGCTCCGTAGGTAGCCTGCCCATGGTGTTATCAGTGATGTTATCTTCTTGAGCTAACAAACTATAAGTTGCCTTTGTGCAAACTCTCTTCAAAGTAAATGGTCATACAAGAGTTTCTGATGGTCTTTCTCTGGGCATGCAGCCTTCCTGTATTACTCATTCTGAATTCAATACATGAAATTCTGCCTCACTTAAACCTTCTTCTGACCAGAAGTAGAGGGAAACCCCCAGCAAAATCTTCTTCAATGCAAATAATCGCCTCTGTGAAGGTTGCCCTATTGATGCTTTTTGGTTTGCTGTTTATTTGGGATTTCCAAGAAGCCAAGTTTCTGCTTTTTTTCCATCCTACACATCAAGAAAAGTTTTATAAGACTATACTTTGCAAGATGAACAGGCTACATATTCAAATTTGTGGCAAAAGGCTTCGGCCCTGCCATCCAGAAGCACTGTCAAGACATTGTTCTGCTTTCCCTTCACCCTTGAAGAGTATTAACTCACTGACTGGAAAGCCCTCCTCTGACTCAAGGCCACCAAATGTCTTCGTAGAAGAAACGATTTTTCTGTGTTGAGCCCACTGTTGCAGGTGCAAAGTATGCAAAGGCTACCAGAGAAAGGTAGTAACGTGTCCAGAGTGAAGAGCAGCATTGCCTTCCTTCACTGCCACTGGCTCAGGGGCAGCAATTACAGTATGAAACTGCATAGCATGTTATTAATAAAACAGAGCACCATCTCTTGGAGGAGGCTGTCTGGCCCAATCATTTTAAAGTATTAATTCTCTCATCTATATAGGAGTGATCAGGGACTGGGGGCTGCAACCAAGAGGCTGCCCAAAAGGTAATGGTTGAGTTAAAGCTGTGCACATTTTTTGTGCAGTGGAAAGCTTAATTCAAGTCAAGGCGGTGATGTGAGACTCACAAGACTCTTCTGAGCCTGAATCTAGCCCTTGAACTGGGAGCTAGACCTGCAGAGTCCTGCTTCTAGGTGACCAGCCTTGCTGCGAATAAATTTCTCTTGGTAAACAGATAGCAACTGAGGCAGTTTGCCAAAATGTCTTGCCCTCATTTTCACAGTGAAGGAATATTGACTCATACCTCTGCCAGTTCAGTTTAGGGTTGTTCTGTGGTCAAAGATTAGTAGGGTGATCTAAGGCACTGATCCAGGTGGGTTACCAATACCTTTGCAATAAAACAGTTAAGACTTTGTCTCAAGTAAAATAGATGTTCTTATGAAGATTAACATTAGAATTGTACACTATGGGTTTTTGTTCTCTTTTATTCCTTCTTCACAGAAAAGAAAGGCCTAGAATAATCTATTACCGTGGCAGCACAATCTCATTTAACTTTACAAGCTCTGTAATATGAAATGACTTTCATATAGCACAACAGCTCACATGTAAAGATAAACATCATTATTTTATTATATCTGTGACTCATTTGACATCAGTCCACATTTATTCATACATTGAGGAGCACATTAATGGGTAGAAAATTTGTTTTAGTTACCAAGCAAATGAATATTTTCGTTCAATTTTATTTATGGTGTATATCTACAACTGTAACAAAATGCAGACATTTAGGGCAAAAGTCCTTTCTGAGGCCCATGGCTTGTGATCTCAGATTTGTAGGCAGCAGACAGCTAGGGTTTCTTTTATGTCTGTGAGGGAACTGGAGTTGGTAATGCTGGTAAAATAACAGCTGCTGAATGCTATTTCCCTACAATTCATCAATTATTGCATGTGCCATCACCTGATAACTTAATTATTCTCTTGCAGTGTCCTCACTCTGATGGTTTCAGATATTTGAATTCTTTCTTATTTTCCCAGGATATCAGATGGCTCTAAACAGTGAGTGTGGTCTAATGGGCTCTATGCAGGAGGGTCTGCCTTGTTTCTTTCCCTGAAAAGGAAGTTGCTTAGTAAGCAGGGCCTTCTCTGCTCATGAACAGAAATACGGAACATGTGGCTAAGACCCCGCTAACTGTGCTGTCTCCTTCTTGCTAAAGGAAGGGCAGGGTTTTTCTTTTTTCCCATCATTCTGAGCATGAGGGTTATTGATCCCCTGTTGCCAAAAAGTATCTGAGATCTGCCCATTCATCTGCTGTTCCTGTGGGACTGCAATGCTGCGCTTCCCATCCCCACAGTGTGACTCCAGGCTTCCCTTATGCACAGGAGGGAGATGGTCCTTTGGCAGCCTCCAGCTCTGATCCCATCATACCTGGTAATCTGACTGCCTTCTGCTTACCTAGTGTATTGTAAATGTTTTCTTATCAGCAAAAGCCTGTAACAAAAGAAGAACCCAGGAGGTGATGTGAGGAAAAAAAGACCTGACTATACAGCACTTATTTTCTAAGGAAGTCATGAGATCAGCCATTACCCATTCTTCCAGCTACTAGATAGACACTTCTGTGAGTACTATATAAAACCAAAAAGCAGCTAAATGCTTTATGTTGCTCAAGAACTGATAAATGCATGTTTCAGTTCTTCAATCTGTTCCATTCCTCTGATGATTTCTTATATATATCTCCATTGTCCCACTACTTCTTGGGCTTGTCTGCTGAACAGGTTTTGGTCATGGGCTTCTTTTGACTAAGCAAATACAGAAAAAGTTTTCACACTGCCTGAATATTTTAATTGGAAGACTCAAGACAAATATAAGAGGCCACCAGATCCCTTCCTGTTACCTGCAAATAACTTTCAAAGACTGCTCAGAATGCTGTAGACCTGTCAACTTTTCAGTAATCTCAGAAAAAGAAAGGGAACATCCTAATGTAAATACCAAGTAGTATATGTTATGTGTCCTGGGGGGCCAACATGCCAATCAGACTGAAAAGGTGCTCTTCAGTAGAACACTGCTGCAGCTTTAATCTGCTTTAGCTATTCCTTTCCTCTTTTTTGCAGAGTACCATATTTACCAAACTGTAGGGCAACCTTGAATGCAAAGTAACTTCTCACTGCCTATTTCAGGAGGAAAGAAAAAATCAAATATCATCACGTGCTGAAAACTCCCTGAATTATCATTGCAATCCAGAATGATCCGATCTTTGACAAACCACCTGTTATGCCTGATAGGGATCAGAATTAATGTGGATAGGAAGTATGCTGGTTTTAAGGGCTGGGCTTGTTCTCAGTCAAGGCAGTTGCTGGTTCCATGTGCACTCAAGAAAAAGCCAACAAATAAAAGTTGTAACTGTTTAAATTTTGAAGGTTATTTCCAGGAGAGTTTCTGGAGAGAAGTGTACAGAAATGACAGTAAAGACTTCCTCAGTAAAGAGCATGTGGTTTTGTGACTATGATACATGGATAATGACATAAATGCTGCCTGCAGGCAATTATGTAGTTTATGGCATTCTACAACATACCCCATACATTGATGGAAATAATTGTATCAGTAATTAAAGGTATACTTTGTGTCTAGACCTGGGATCAACAACTGTGGGAAACCACAGCAGGTTCAGTATTGGGTTTGGTAACCAGATTGTAAAAGAAGGAATCATGAACTATAGATATTCCTTGCCAGCAGTAGTGCCTTCAGCTGGCATTTCAGGATGTTGTTATAAGCAGTACTACCCTCAGAGATCCTTTTAAAACATTTGATAAACTCACAAAAGTAATTACATTTTTGTCCAACTTTATCCAGGAAATAAGTCACCTGGACACAGCATGCCTTTCCAATATGCAGACAGCCAGATCCCATAGAGAAGAGCTGCCTTCTGTTTCTGAGTGCTGCTTTGCTTTCTGTGCAACTTGTGATTTCAAGGGTGAGATTGAATTTGTGGCATAACAGCTCAGATGGAAAAAGTGCACATTAATTTCATGGGTTGGCTGAAAGTCCTGAACATGGTACATCCATCCCAAACTCTACACAGACGGAACATTTCAGCACTGGAATCTCTTACAAAAATTACTTCAGTTGCTTTAGTTGACTTATGATTTAGGCTACAATTTATTTGGGAATCAGATTAATTGTGGTTAAAGACTGAATGCCTAATTTTCCAAGGAGAAGTCCTCTCTCTCCCTCTTTCCCCCACCCCAGTTCCAAAATCTGGAAGAAAAGCCCCAAAATCATTAAAGTTTATAGATACGTTTAGCTAGAAACAATTTTGCTGTATTAAATAACAGGTTTGAACAGAAAGAGTTTTGAAACTTCTGCAGTTCTTGTGACAGATCCAAACTTCCCGGAAACTGCTGAAGACACGCTTCAGATGTATGGTCCTGATTATGCTCATACTCACGGGATTGCCTGGGTTTAGCTATAGCATTCAGACTTCCAGCTTACAAGAAGTTTGTTGGGGGTGATTCCCAAATGTTTCCATTCATTCAGCCAAGCAGGGTATAAACTATGCTTTAAAAACAGGGAAGCTGATATAAAATTATTTTGTTTGGATCTGCATCCCAATGTTGCGCATAGTTAAAGTGCTCAGAGGCACGTGAAAACACAGCTTCGAACCACAGGACAAAAAGTCATGGCTCAAGGATGTATTACACATACGTGAGGACTACACAGATGACTTGAGAGCTTACAGATGCTGGGGAGGAATACATTTCAGGAAGGCCAGGGCCGTAGATCATTGCCTGGCGTCTCTTCAGCTCTGTAAGCTGTTCTGTCTGGGATCAGGTTTCAGAAAGGAATGCCGTCATGGGAGATATTACACCATGACTAAAACTGCTGACTTTCCAGCAGGATGTTTAACCTCCCATTCCAGGCTCAGAGCTTACTTCATTTACTAATGCAGCTCCTAGTTGTTACATGGTGGAAGAATAGGAGTAAACGCTGTGCCTTGAGAGTGCATTTGTGAGTGGAGAAAGTATCACTCATCAATCCAGCATCATAGTCTCTCCTCTGAAACTGGGAAGAACCTTCATCTGCAGTCAGGGAGATATTACAAGGGAGAGCATGAAGAGGAATCAGAGTTCACTGTCAGTTCTGATCCCAGCAGAAAACTTATCCATAGAATAGAGCATCCCAGGCTGCAATATATCTTCTGGTACGTTCTCCATGCTGGGAGAGAGGATCTGGACAAGGTCCACTGCAAAGGCAACAGCTGCAGGAAGGTTTTATAACTACATGGCTCTACTAGAAACACGGTGGTTTGGTGTCAGGAGATTGACTTGGGACAACTCCCACAAACCAAAACTTTTTGCTGTATAGCAAGAAACTACCAGCCGGGGGTGAAACCTCTACCTGCAGTCACACCAAAATATTATTTTTGGTGAAATAGTGGGTAGTCAATTATTACCCTGAAATATCAATAACACTGAAATGATGACAGTTTCTTAATGTCACAGAAATACCAAGACCAAGGTTCATATTTAGCTGCTTTTTTGTAGTAACAAAAATATACCTCAAAATACAAAAGTTCAAAATGGGAAACCAGTTAAGCATTGCTAACCTGTGCTGTGGGATTGGTTCAGTCCCTGCCAATGTTCACAGGTTCTTCATGAGTAACAAGGTTTTATCTTGAACCCCAGCTTCCTGAGTCATGGGATTTTATGAGATTCCTCCGTCTTGTCCTTCCTGTCCTGTTGGCAGCCATCATGGAAGTATTTGAAACAGCAGGGATCCTG
Source organism: Psittacus erithacus (assembly GCA_009867235.2). Classification (NCBI taxonomy): domain Eukaryota; kingdom Metazoa; phylum Chordata; class Aves; order Psittaciformes; family Psittacidae; genus Psittacus; species Psittacus erithacus. The sequence goes on along the minus strand of WYDI02015573.1, from coordinate 19,576 downwards.
AAGCCTGAAAAAAAAAGAAAGCAAATAAACTCACCTTTAACATGTATATACCTACGCATGCATACACCCATATGCCCATAAGTATATGTATATATAGTATGGATGGGTGCATCCATGTTTATCTGTCTGGAGGGAGGGAGGGAGGGAAGCAGGCGCATAACCACCTCATGATCTTTGTTAAGGCAAGGATTTCAGATTTTGGAAGGCAGTTGGTGGCACTGCCAACCCTCTAAGAAAAACCATCAATGAAAGTTAGGAGGTATGTAGCTGGTTTGGAGGGGACTCGGCACGCTGCCAGACTAGACCCTTTAGGAGGCAGCACACTATGGCTGGGTCTTGCAAGCGCTTGATCCACTTGAGCAGCTTTTTATATGGATGGGGTGGTAGTCAGCAGGCAGTGGGAGCTACCCATGAAGGAGCACAGGAGCTCTGTCTCTTTCATCAGGAGATTCCAGTGTCCTGATACTGCACTTAGTTTTCTCACTCGTGGTAGTAAAGTTTGCATCATGCATTGTGAGGTCAGATGCTAAGGATCCAAAATACATTCTTCCTCATGAGTAAGCTCTAGCATGATCTGGAATGACTCATCAGGTTAAAGGGTTGTAAGGCTAAGCCATTTATGAAAATACGCTGTTAAATATTGACTGGGTTTTCTAAGAAGGTATTTTTGTATAAAAAGCATGAAGTGCCTCCAGTAGGTACAAAATATTTAAATACAGTTTTTGTGAAGTTTCATAATTCTATATTCTGTAGACTTTGCCTCTTTTTTTTCTGTATCACAAAATAAATTTTAAAGAAAAAAAAAACAACAAAAAAAACCCCCAAGCCCCACAAATGCCAGCAAATCTTCTCACCATCCAGTATATTCAGACTTATTTAATTAACTTGACAGGCTTGGTTTTTACCAAGCTCTTTCTGTGGCTATGATAAATTATATCTTCCAGATCTGATTATTAAATGCCTACTGTGAATTTCAGGCTCCCTCATGCTTAAAATACAGAGTATGCTTAATGAGATTAAGAATTAAAATATGTTTCTTGATTTTATTTAATGTATGACTGGAAATCACCAAATTTAAATTCTAAGGATGCCACAGAGCACATCAATTAACTGTACTGAGCTAATTAGCTTTTATAATAATTTTTTTGACTGCAGCACATGTATTTTCAGACCTGACAGAGATGACTGGACTGTTTATTCCCGAGATTAGTGTAAAAGCTTTGTTGTGATTTCAGTGGTGGGCACATTTTAATCCAGTTTTGCAGTAAATAATGAATGACTAAATCCTCATTGCATTTATCAGAAAGATTGAATGATGAAATTAAGCTTTATTTTGTTGTTCCCCACTGTTTCTTGAGTGGTGTAATAAGGTCTTGGAAAGCTTGTTGCAGGACTTGGACTTAGAAGATATGAACATCTCACTGCTTTGCTGTAGCAATCTGCAGAAATTTAGCTCTCCTGCAGTTGGGGAGCAGGAATAGAGTTGAGGTTCTTGGTAGCTGCTGCTCAGAAATCCTTGGGCCTGGGCACAGCGCACACCAATGGTTACAGGGCTGCTCCCACAACTTCCTATAGATTCTGGCTTAGATGGGTTAGAACTGTGTTGCACACATTGCGGCTGGTTCATTATTTTTATGTGCCTGTTTCTCCAGAGACAGTTATTTTATTCCTTTTGCCATGAAGATGACATATCACTTCTTTTTTATTTCGAATTAACTGCCCCTGTATAGCTGACTTTATTTTATCCATTCAGAGCAATAATAGAACTGTAAGCACAACCTTGGGTAAAATTTGCATAAGAAATTATTTGCAGCATGCAGCCAACCACCACTTCATTATAGTCACAGGAAACCCCCTCCCCTCTCAACAAAGCAAAGATTTAAAAATAGGACTCTGCCTGCAGAGCCTGATGTTATTGGGGCTGTCTTCAGCTGCAGTCCTGTCATTTATGACAGCCATGTAGTTTGTGCAGCACAGGCTGAGAATACACAGAGATAAATGCAATGTTTATGAAAATGCCATTCGAGTAATAAACAAGAAGGAGGATGCAGTCTGAAAAACAAGTCTAAAGGATGACACAAGCTTCTCGGAGTCATCTGATAAATCTTTTAAACTGTCTTAGCTGGAAAGGAAAATACCCCCTGGACAATTTGCCGAAGATTCTTTCTTCACAAGTAACTTCAAAATCAAAATGAAAGACTTTTCCAAGAGATATTTTCTGCTTCAGCTGCAGTTACTGAGCTGGGAAATGCATTAATTCAAGCAAGTCCTACAGCTTGTGTTAAAAAAATCTAACCAACTCTGAACTGAATTGAAAATCAACAAATTGTGTCTTAATAGGCAAACACCTATCAGGAAGATTTAGATTTAATGTCAGTAGGTTACATTTCTTGTAGCCCTTTGATCTGTGGTATCTGTGAGGATACCTCATTCTCTCCTTTCCCTCCTGTAAGTTGCTCCCTAGCATCCTCTTCTGCATGGAAGAAGCCCCCTGAGGTCATCTCATCTTCCAGTAATGCGTTTTCAAGTCCCCCTTCTCCTGTGGTGCCTGTAAGAAAACAGCTGGTGTTTAACAGCTTGAGAGAGGCACTTGTAAAACAGGAGCTACATTAAAAGTGTAAGAAATGGTGCTGCATCGGTTTTTACATTTTATAGTCTCCCCTCTCCAAAATAAGTATGGGGCTTGTCCTTTCAGACTCTCATCTATGAAGGGCAACTCAAGTGCAACATGGAGCATTCAGAACCTGTGGGAGGTTCTTATAAACATTAATTAAATATTTAAAAATAATAATATGTACACCCAGCCCCAGTTAACTGAGGCTGGTTACACAAGCACCCGGTTTGCTGCTGGTGGACTTGCTTCGCTGCTTAGCAAAAACAGCTGGAAAATACATTTTTCTGATTTGTTAGACTAGCATGTGCCACTGCCAGTTTCAGAGAGTCACATGAATGAAGTTTTACAGTCTGAGATGGAAAGTCTGCTGGAAGCCATAGTAGGCAACAAGCACTGACTGGCAATGAAGTAGTCCTTAAATGCTAGATGTTCCTCGGTATTGGATTGAAGTGGCTGCGTCTAAGTCACTGTCTGGTATTCACGGTGTTCAGGGCAAATTTTGCTGTTCAGGGCAAATTTTGCTGTTCAGGTTTTGAGGAAACAAATGGGGCCAGGAGTTAGGGATGGTTTCAATAGACAGCAATTACTATATCTAATGAATAGATAGTTAATAGATCACGGCTTGCTTAGCATTGCTCAGGAGTTAAGACAGGGCAGAAAACCACAGCAGAAGCGTTCAAGGCCAGGTTGGACAGGGCTTTGAGCAACCTTGTCTAGTGGAAGGTGTACCTGCCCATGGCAGGAGGGTTGGAACTGGATGATCTTTAAGGTCCCTTCCAACCCAAACCATTCTGTGATTCTAGATGATTCTATGATACGGCAAAAAATCAGACTTCTCTTTATTCTCTCTCTGGCCCTGCCATGGTGACTCCACATGTGGCTACACAAGTTACTTGACTTTGGGCAGAGAAGACAACACCTACATCTCCATGCTGCCATGAGATTGGCTTCATGTTTGTAAAGCAATTTGGCAAGATTAGGAGCTAAGTGCTATTTGGGAGCCTTATGCTCCTGCCTCTGACACTACCTCAGCACCCACAGCTTGAGCAAGCCAGCAGCAGAGAGATGCAAGCAGCCACTCTTCTTCCCTTATTAATGTATGAAGTCACCTCTGTGGGCCTACGCTGTGCCTGTCATTTTTAATATGCAGCTGTATATATTTGTTGTCTTCAATCGGTTCTGTGGTTATACTTATATTGAGTGGGATTATCTTTTGTGCAGCACATATCAGTACAAATAAGAAAATGTGTTAAAAGTAGAAAACAAGGATTGTTTTGTCCTTAGTGTAATTTCTCAGATGTTTCACTTGCCCACCTCTGCTCCTTTTGGAAATAGGAAGTGTCCTTTCTCTTTTTCTAAGCATCTATGAATTTTCCTGTGCTTGTGGGAAAAGCAACTGGACAATGACCTAATTCAATGCAAATGAAAGGGATTTCCTAGCACAGGATGGTAATTTGCGCAGTGCTGCAGGTATGTGAAAGCACTGAATAGCCACCTGTGGGTACTGAGAAGGGAAGACCTCTGCCATAACAGAGCTATAATCACTTTGCGCTTTGCCTCATTGCCAAGAGCTGGAGCTCTTAAGTGCCATCCTATTTTTATATAAAATCTATTATGTTTCTACCTCTTGGCCATTTTATCCAGCTATTCCTATCAGCCCTCATTATTGCTGGCCCTTAGCAGCAAGTCTTGAAAACAAATGCAGTTCCTACAGCATTCCATTCATGAAACTGTTGGTGGTAAAGGACCCTGTCTGTAAAGAATGAAAAGGAGAGAACAGCTTATAACAATATAATAAAATGGGCTGTAGGCACAGCATCCCTTCTCAAAATGAAACCAGGAATCCTCTTCCAAACACAATGCCTTACCTCAAAGTAGACTCTTAGGTATCTTATTGCTGGTGTCATGGAGATGCTGATGTTCACTTCCGCTTACATTTTCACGTTTTTCAGCAAACTGATCAAATAGGCAGGTTTTCAGGAGTAGATACTGTGCATTGTGGTTTTGTAACAGGTTCTTCATTCTCAGATGTTAACTTCTAAAGCTTTCTTTTGTCACTTAACACTTTTGTCAATCTCTTTCCTTCCCAATAAATTTCAATTATATATTTGTGCATTCAAAGTATAAGTTTCTTCAGTGGTAGAAATCATCAGACAAGGTAAAGCAAAGCAAATGTACTATCAAAACAACCAAAAAAGAAAATTCTGTTAGAGCAGTGGAAGATAATTCTGTTTTTCTTGCTACACATGAAGATCCATCCAGGTATGTGGGCTGCAGAGGAGAGGAAATGTGCTTTTATCTTGTTCTGGCCTCATGGGCTGTTCTCATTCAGCCTATCGGTCATGATCCCTCAGTTCAATGTGTTTAACCAAGACTATGGACCTGGTCATCCTGCCTTCTGTATTCCAGGATGGTGACCATACTTTTCAAAACCAGATACTTTTTGGCAAGATTCTGGTGCTGCTTTTTTGTACTTTGTGTCCAAAAGTGGAACAGCGCCTTCTGCCAGTCTGATTTGGGAAGGCCTGAAAGAGGAAGACTGGCGGAATCCCTGTGAAGAAAGGAAAGCAGAGCTTTCTATAGCAGCTCAGGCAAAAAGCATCTTGTTTGCTGTTGAAGGCAACAGTGTTTTCTGTCTTTACCATTGTCATGGGATGACAGTATCAAACATAAAGCTACTCAAAAGTTGTGTGTCTGTCACCATGTGCTTGTTTAAATACTTGTAAAAGTAAATGATTTAGCAAAAAGAATACGAACTGTAAGTGCCAACACCCTTTTGCTAGTTGGCTACATCTTAAACTGCTTTTTGTGCTTGCCTTTATGGCTAAACTCAAGACTTTCTTTGGTGTCGAGGCCCCTTATTCTGCTGGCATGGACCGCAAATTGTGGACACAGTGTGATGACAGCTTTATATAAATATTCGTTACAAGACCCCTACAAGAGAGATGGAATTTAAGTGCATCTGAAGCCAATTCAGGTAGCTGCAGGAAATGGAGTCTGATGTGATTATTGCTTGCAAATGTCCTGAGCACATGGGGGACGACTCGAGGGCACAGATTTTCTTGTTGAAGTGGATCTTTGGTACAACATTCACAAGTTCAAAATGATGGAAGGGCTTGATACAGTATTTCCTTAAACAAAGTAGAATAAAAAGCAAAATACATTAGTTCTGAGTAGAAAAAATGAACGTTCTGGGCATCAGCACAGTCTTTCAGATAGACAGTCTCCTTATTTCTCTCCTGAAGAGTGCTTTGGATAGCATTTGAGGAAAGATGAGGAACGGTAATGATAAACTGATGATAAACTTCTACGAATTAAGAAACAGGACATAAAGTTATGAATTTTATGGATGAGTAACAGCTGAATCACCACCGAGACTTGAATTGGCAGACTTTTTGAATCTGTATTTCAAGTGAAATTCCAAAATGAGAAGTCATTCCAAAACAAAAAAAAATAAACTTTGAGATTTTCCATGGAGGGAGATTTGTGAATATATATGCATTTTTTTTTTCCAGGGCAGCATTCTAAATGACATATTTGCTTGTCCTTTACAAATTCTTCCTCAAGGTCTTTGAACAGCTAATAGCTATGGCTCCTTACCATGCAGTGACGTGGGAAGCTCAAGAGTGAGGAAACTGAAAAAGCACACATTTCTCAGATTTTCGGACTGTTGAGAAGCCCAGCTCTTGGAAGTCATGGAAAAACCTTCACATGAGCATCTGGTTTGGAACCTGAAGCTGGGTTACTGTGGGATAATTCATACAACGACATAGACCAATCACAAGGGCCTTGTCATTTAAACACTCTAATTACTTTTTTTCTGCAATAGCTTCTGCTCCTCTCCACATCCCACAGTGCAATCCAGGGCTACTATGTTAATTGGAAGTATATTCCTGTGTGTGAAGTGGACTTTAATTAGCACCTAAGGGGCACATTCTGGTGTCCTGACTCATGTGGCATGGAGGCGTACCTCAGAGTCACTCCATCACAGCCTGTGGGACTGCTCATGAAGAAAGGTGCTTCCTGGACCAGATGAAGGCTGGCTGCGAAGCTCCAAGTCACCTAGATGGGACAAGAGGCTCCACTGACTCTTCAGCATGCAATGCCATGGCCTGGGGCCCTACAAAACAATAGTTATACTAACGCTTCCAATTATTTTGCCGACTAATAAGTAATATGAGTGGCTCCAGATCTTAAGTCTGTGAGCAATGTAGGAACACTGCAAAAAATTGGAATAGCAGGCAATATTGTAATAAGTTAATAACTTTGACTATTGAAAGGGGGCCCTGAGTTATGAAGACAGACATCAACTGTGGGGGGTATTATGGAAAATTAAAATTAGTGTGGCATAATACTACTTCAATTACAATAAAAGTGCTGCAGCTGGAAGTGGTGGCAAAAGTGGGAGGGGCACAACTCCACTGATTAGCATTATTATATCTATACATCTGGTTTCCAAACACAAGGTACGAATTGGTTTCAGCTAGTATCAGCACCTCCTGCCAGCCATGCAGTGAGACAGCCGTGAGCAGACAACCCAGCTCCTGCACCACGGCATGAACTTGGCAGCCAGGGAGGAAGGAAACAAAAGGCACTGATTAAAACAAAAAGCCTTTGCCAGCAGGTTCCATGATCAGTATATAATAAGATATAATAAATTGTTGTTTGGTTGGGTTTTTTTTTCCCTTAATGCTATTAATCATCTTTCAAAGCCCTTACAAAATGCACTTACCTGCTGATATAAAACATCCCCTCCAGCACCACTTCCCTGGTTTTTTCCTTATTGTAAACCCATGTCACCTGGAGGACCAGGGTACAGATGTCACTGAATACAGCTTCTTTGGTGGTTACTACAGAATTATGTCTGCCACTGTCCTTTTCATGAACATCAGATGAAAATCCCAGCAGGATGAGTGAGGGCCAAGTTAAAAATCACCTGGGCAGTGTCCCAGTTGCACTATCTCTAAGAGGCATGTCCTGCTCATAATGACAACTTGGGATTAAAATGTCAGCAAGTACTTCATGAAAGTTGTTATCTATGAATTTTTTCATAACTCCATAGAGTATGAAAATATGCTCTAAAGAGTTATTCAGACTTGAGAATTATTATCTTAATTGTGCTTAGACAAGAAAAATAACCACGAAGCACTGAGATTACTGATCTCTCCTGAATGAGCTCAGTGGTAGTGAAGTATTTTAAAATGCTTTAAAATGAGGACAGAGCTGAAGTTATTTAAACACCAAGTCCAGCCTAAAATATTCTAAGCGAAATGTCCATCACAAATGTAATACAGACATATATGAAAACTAAAAGGTGAAAAATGCATTAATTGCCTAATGTTTATTTTCCTGCATTATCAAAATGTTGTGCAGGATTTCATCAACACCAAGTATATTTCACATTGTTAGAAGACTGTAAAATGTTTTAAAACATAGCATCAATAGATTTAATGTCTCCTGTAGAACCTGGTGTAATTCATATAATGTGAAAAGACTCCGTATCTGCCAATGAAGAGAAAGCCAATCCTTAAAACTCTCTACATTATGAAAATTATACACTAGCTATTTTCTCTACACAAAATAACTGTCCAGTGTACATCCTCCTGGGTAAAGAAGTATCATCTATAATATATTTCTTTTGGACAAGTAACCCTTAGCATGAATGAATGTAGAACAATTTATTTATTGTTGAAAACACAGGTCTTAGTATAAACACAGTGACTGGGTATAAAGGCTCAGTATTCAGGACCAATATTTACCATCACTCAGCGATTGTTGTTGGACTGATGCTGTATTTACAAATGGAAACAAATCTTTTTTATCCTTTTTAATGGCCAGCCTTGCAATCTCAGTTTAAGATTTAGGAGACAGCTTTGAGACCTTTCATTTTGGCACAAAATCCCCCAGTTGCAGGGCTGTCACTCACACTCCCAGCCCCATCTCCCCTGCTGTGGCAAACATCGAGCTTCCTGCTGCTACAGCACAAACTTTTGCATCTGAAAACAGGCTCCTCTCTCACTGAGACACATGAAGGTGCATCTATCTTGGCCACTCACACCAGTCAGAGCCCACTGGCAGGACCACACCTGCCCATCATTCACATCATTTCTGACATTGGAAAGAGAGTGGACATTTCCTACCTGGCAGAGGTGCAAGCTGGTGTGCTCAGCCTGAGCAGCCATATATGGGAATGGGGAGATGGCCACACATCTCTCCACCAGCTCATCAAGGAGGGCAGGTGCCTAGCTTTGATTAATAACCCATTTCAAAGACGACTGAAACCACATGAGGCAAATAAATATCTTTCTGTGCACCTAAGTGACCAGCAGCCTGCTACCTGCAATTCTCATCTCCAGTCATCCCTTTTGATAACACCGCAATACTATCCTCTACATGAAAGAAAGAAATGCTATTTAGCTTAAATAATTTTTCAAGTTGATGCACTGCCCTTTGGTGTATGTTAATGGTTGAAGGGCAGATGAGTCCAGATCAACTTTACCTAAAATGGAAAAAGCTGCTTTTATAGTTGTCCACGTTAAAAATATCCAACCTGGTCTATGCTGGAGCAGCTTACTGATGTAGGCTTTTTATTTGCACATTAAAGAGTTGAATTTATTGTTACACACTACTGTACACCTTGCAGAATGGTAGCAGGATATTTTGAGGTGGCTCCCCTTCCTCTGGATTCCCCTCTTCTGTATTATGCCATGCTACTTTCATCTGTAGATGCCTCCTGATCACCCTCACGTCATTCTATACCTGCAGCAGCCATTCCTTTGGGGACTTGGACTTGTTTCATTCAGTTGGTGCCTCTCTTACCCCACCCTTGCTACAGTTTTGGCAGTAATGCAATAATATTACAACATCTCTTGTCTAAGATTGATTAGAAAATCTTAATGTACCCACTTTGATTTGCTGTTGCAATGAAATTTCTCTGTTATCTGCTACACAAGATGAGCAACTTCTTAAAAAACAGTTTGATTTTAACAGTTAGTGGTCTTTTTTCTGGCATTCCCAACATTCCCCGCTCTCATAGGCTTAGTCACTGTAACAAGTATTTCTAGCGAACACATATTTCTCTATAGAAGGCAAACTACATGAAAGAAATGTATGTAACACCCTCGCAAACACTCAAAAAACAACATGAAATTACAGAATTCCTTGTGCATACCTTGATGGTTTGATTTGAGTATAAATGGTGAGATCACAGCACAGCAAGATTACTGTGGATGCAGTGTGACTCTAGATGTGTATAAATTAAATAACCTGACTTTCATAAAGGCTGTTTTCATTGTAAATGAGTGTCCTCTGGGTTGGATTCAGCCTCTAGATACTATCACAAAATTGCCTCCAACCTGGCTGGGATCCCAGGAACTCTTACGTGTCTTGATGACATTGACATATATTACCTCTCTCTACCCTTTTACTCCAAATGCTGCCTGAAAGATTTTGGTGGTTTTGATGACACTCACTTCATTTGCACAATTGTCATTTGTTACTGAACTAACACTGAATCTGCTGGTTTACACAAACCACTGCACAGCTTATCACTGATGCTCCCGAGTGCTATGAGGAGACAAGCCTTCCCTTACTGAAGGAAACTGTTCATTCTGCATCTTGCCTTGAAAGAATGAACCTTTAGCTTTAGCTTATCCTAGTGCATTCAGCTTGCTAAGTTATTTACTAGTTTTGAAACCATTCTGCAGAATGTTTATTAGAATTTTGAACTCTTCTGGAACCCAAACAATAGAAGCATTGTTAATATAAACTTCTGTCACTATGTGTATATAAGCTGTGCCCCAAATGTCTCTCTCCACATTCAATGCTTTTATGATGGTGCAAAATGAGTGTTTGAAACCGAAACAAATTTTAGGTAATGTTTTACTTGCTCTTATTTAAAATACTCCTTTGAAAATTTCCCCTCCAGTGCAAATTATTCTACTCATTCTTTCTTTCTCTCACTTTTCCTCTCTCTCCATTTATGCCTGTTTATCCTTTTTCATTTTATATGTTGCATTTAGCATTTTTGCATTCGTGCTCTTCAGAATAGAGAATACGTAGGAACTTCTTGGTAATTTTGGTCCCTTGTATATCAACCTTTTTTAAGCTGTTTGTGTCCCACCAATACTCCAGCTTTAAGTCTGTTCTAGGTCCTCACTGTTAAACTATCTCCAGACTACCAGAGGCCTATGATGTTCAAATCACTTTCCGTATCTTCCAGAGCGTATATGCCCTGTCCTGAGGGTTCACAGCTGTCCTGGGTTCAGCAGTAGCAGTCATTTTTCTCCTTCTTAGTAGCTGGTGCAGTGCTGTGTTTCTGACTTTCAGCC
>WYDI02015569.1:21482-35848 GCA_009867235.2 Psittacus erithacus | reverse complement strand
TCACAAATAATGAAGCAAATTACTTTCTTTTGCAAGCCTACCAAAAAAAACAAACCCTGTCCGCCTTCTTTTTTTTTTTTTTTTTTTTTTTTCATGGGAGCATGTTAGCATCTTGTTCCATTTTGGAAGAGGGCTTTGTTTCAAACCATTGGAATTTCCTTCAGAACAGAAATCCCAATTCCCAACCATTTCTGTTCCTATTGTTCCTGCATCCCAGATCCCAGCACCCAGAGGCTAAACTTCTCTTCCAGTGCTTGTCCCTGTACCACCTCCCCGTGCCCACGAATCCTGCTGCGTAGAGTCTCACAGGCTCTCTTTTAGAGAAACAGACTCTGCAGACAGCACAGACACACAGGCCACTCTTTGGAGAGCAATTGTATTGTGTTAAGTTCCTGTGCCTAGGGCTCTTTTTAGCATAGTCTCTTACAGAACTAACATTAACCACCTGGTACCATTTAAAACAAAAGGCCCTGTGGACTACATTACCCAGAATCCTTGACAAAGGAGTTGATGAGCGAAGAATAAGTCAGGCTCACTGTGCTCCTCAAAGTCATGTTCTTTTTGTTGGACAGATGTACACAATGGATGATGGTGACAGCAGGTAAAATTGTAAGCCAGAAAGGTTGTGCTTAGATTCATTTCAATAATGAGTAAAAAATTCAGGCCCAGTCTTTCTTTTCAGATCCATGACCCCAGCCAGAATACATAAAACTTATTTTTGCTCTCTCCTGACAGAAACAACCAAAAAGTCACAGTCATTGTAGAATTCTATGTAAAAAAAAAATAAAAAATAAAAAGCCCAAATTCTATGAACAAATCACCCAATGAAATTAACCAAAGTTAATCCCAGTAGAGTAGCTGGAAGCAGTGGTTAAACACAGATGATTCTGCTGTAGCAGGGCACCCATAATGATTTCATCACAGGCACAGCTGAAGAGATGCCAAATTTCCTCACTGCAACTAGAGCAGGTGACAGCGAGTATCTGGTTCTTCCCTAAGCAGCCACACCACAGACAGCTTGGCATTTGCACCCTCTCCTACCAGCTCGTTCAGATCAGAGTGCTGCTGCTTTCAATGCTGACAGCAGGCATGCAGTTTCAGAGATGGATCACTATACTTTAAAAAAAGCTTCCTTAAAGTTTACGATGGTGGAGATGCCACATAACATTTGGCTTTTGATGCGATGCAGTGTAAATGCTGTAATCATATTTACAAGACATGATTGATAACATGCTGTGCATGAACTCCTTCCTTTCAACTTTCCCATAAAAGACATCCATCTGCCATTTCCCAATCTCAACTACCAAAGGATCCAAGTGAAAAAAAAAAAAAAGTCCAAGCAGGACCAATTGGCCAGAAGAAAGTTCAGCTCCAAATTCGTGTTTGCTGAATGATTATGTGAGATCCCAATGAAGGCTAAGTCCCACAGCAAAACTCTTCACCTGAATACCAGTTCAATTAATCCTTTCTTTCAGCAGTGTGATCTCACTGATAAAATTACTTCTGAGCTTCACTGCTGTACAGGGATCCCCAACAGATGCTGTAGAGGAGACTATAGATTTGTTGAGCTGCTCTGCTGCCTGATAATACTCTCCTTACTCCCACAGTACATCACCCAAAGTGACTCCTAGGTTAATATAGCCAGCACTACTGGCGGGATATCAGGGAGCACTTTTTTCATCCTGTCTCTAGAGCTGGGAGGTGGTAATCTCTGATATGGGTGTAACCCTGCTAGATACTAAAAGACTTCCACTGCAGCCTTAAGCACCATGGCCTGCATCTGGGGAGGGGACATTTTACAACTGAGACAATCAGTTTCTTGAAACTCCCTTTCAATACTCATACAGCCAAAGTCTGACTTCTGTAAAAGAGAAAGAATGTGACCAGTTCACACAATAGGAAAGGGATTATTGTAACTAGATGGTGATGAAACAATTAAACCAATGGTAAAAAGGCAAATTTGTCATAGTGAAGGAAGAACACAGTAAATAAGCCCAACTGGAATGGAAGATCTTAATACACATTCATGTTGCACTACACTTTCACATGATTCTGAGATTCAGGCTATGATGCATTAGCATGTATAGAAAACTCCACTTGCAAAAGAATCAAATTTAATGCTTGTGTCATGCAGAAATGTATTATTTTGCTATAGCATGTTTGAATTTACAGCCAAGAGTGTTTAAAACATGCTGCAAACCTTTGAGCAAACAGGAGATGAGGTTAAAGTTGAAGAAAAATCATCTAGCTTCCACAGTCTGGCATGTGGTAAAGTCATGCTGGAATCATTTAAGATTATCTCATGTAGTAGTGGGAGACACTTTGAATGGTAGAAGGACATCCAATCCTGCAGATGTTCAGATAACAAATGTTTCCAAGGCACTTTGAAGATGAAGCACATAAATAGAAGGTTTCATTATTAGATATTAGGAAGAGTAATAAAAACAAATACAGTTCATACTGAAGAACATCTGAAGGCTCTTTTATGAGACACAGCATAGGGTTCTTTTCAAAGCAGTGATTTATTTTTTCACATTATTCCTTTTCATTAGCAGCGTTCAGAAATTAATTTGAAAATTTCTGTTTCATTCAATCCAGCAGTGTCAAACATTTCTGCCGAAGAAAGACACAAGTACTCAGACAGCGTAAAGAAGCTTGTAAAAAGCTACTAGACAGAGAAGTTCACTCAACCACTACCATCACTGATTGGATCCAGAGCCACAATAAAAATGGATAGACAATATATGCCCTTACCTTAAACCATCTCAAATACCACACAAAGGAAAGGGGGGCAAAGAAGCAAAAGAGCGAACTGTAGAAAAAGCAAAATGAAAGCCATACACCCAACATCTCAATTTCGAACATTTGTGTAAAACATCTGGAAGTTGCAAATCCTGAAGAACCCAGCAGTTTCCATATCTCATATTTCACCCAAGGACACCATAGTTGGTCTCTATGAACTAAAGAAAAGGAACAAAAAGAAGCATAGCAGGTCAAATAAGGTGTGTGCACAAGTTAGAGATTTGTTGGCTTCATTACAAATATTTTCTGTGTGATGAATGAGAAATGTTTTACAGACTTGGGCTGTGAGAGCAGTATACAGCAAAATTCCTTTGTTGAATGGACAGGTGTTAGAAGAGGATCTTACACCCCAAGGCTTACATCCATAAATGTGATCTTGCAGCAATATCCCTACAGTTATCATAAATGCAAACTTTTTCAAGTCAACCTTTTGCTTTTCCAGTCATGATTATATGTAATGACAGTTTTAATGGACATACTTTCAAGAAGAGAAATTCCAGTAAGAACGCAGAAGTGCCTTTGAAGTAAGGAATATGCTGAATCACAGCCATTAAAAATTTATGAGGTTTCCTTTACTGGTAGAAGAAAAAGCTCTGTGGTATTTGATAGACCTAAAGTGACACATAATGCAAATTTAAGTACCATATACAAGAGAAAATAGGAAAGCAACTCATATTGTGTTAGGAATAGAATGTATTACCTTGTGCACAGTATGAGGCAATTTTTTTGAACGCTACTGTTATCAGACAAATCCTTTCACAAAAATACCAGACAGGACATCCTCAGAAAGAAGGACAAGGCAGAGAGTAGGGAGGTAGAAACAAAGCTCATGCTAAATAATGGTCGATTTGGTCAGTAAATGACCACTTACAGAACTGAGAACCAAAGCAAGTAAGGACAGGAGAATCCTACAGAATACAAAGCTCGTGATTTTCCTTGTAATTCTAGGGAAAGAGAGGGGGGGAGGGTTTGTTTTTGGACAAATAAATACTTACTTTTCTGATTTAGACATAAAAGATGGCATCATGTAGAAAACCCACAAGAAATTTCAGTGAAAAAGAAGCCTAGGAATATAAAGCATAGTTCAGGAACTTTCAATTAGGGTTATGAGTATAAGGATCCTGAAAAGCAAAGCTATTAGGGACAGCAGTATTTTGCATGTGTGGTGCACACATGTAGAGCTAAAAATACGCAGTGAAGCTGTAGATTCAGTTCTTTACAGTGAAGAACACCAGAAATTCTCTCAGCCATAAAGTCTTCCTGGGGTCACTTCGGTGTGTGCCTTAGGGTATTGTGAGGACCTACAGACTGGGCTGCTAGTTATCGGCATGTGCCATCCTCAGTTCCACATGTGCCTTCTGTGTAATTCAGACACAACTTGAAAGACAGACGTGACAAGCTCCTTGCAGGTCTCTCTGTTTTTTCTTCTTATTATAATACTTCACAGACCGCATTTATAACAAGCCTATGAAATGACAGACAACTATAAAAGATGGGAATTGAAGCACAGATCAATGTCTAAGGGGTCCATCTCTTTTAGGTGCCTAACCTGGGGCTCCTATGATTGTTTTTTTTGTCAGACTTTCTGGCACTAGCAGGCACTTTACATTTTCCAGACACCACTTCCATTGACTTCCATGGCTCTTGTGAATGCTCTGCAGCTCTGCAAGTGAGACCCCCTGCACATAGCAAGCAATTGCCTGCTAAATTCTTGGTGGCATGCTGCACATTAAATGTATTAGAGAGAAAGAATTCAGTTGTAACTGGCAGCGTTTCACTGCCCGAGCTCTGTCTGATTCAGTAAATATCTTCCAGTTTCCTCAACAATGAAGGCAAAAAAAAAAGATAACAAAGTCTTCCATTAAAAAGTCCTGTCCCTTGTGCTACCGCATTCCGAGTGCTGAATAGGCCCACTCAGATTGTTGCCAGAAAGGGTCTCTCAGGCAAACTAAAGTAGCAGTTTTCTCCTATTATTCCAATAAGCTTCCTTTCCTTGGAGAATATCTAAAATCTCACTGTGAATCCAGTCATGAAAGGCGAACTCCATATTGCAGTTCCCATTGGAAATCCTATTCAGCAATTTTAAACTTAGGCAAGGTAGTGGGATGGAGTCTGGAAAACACAAATCCTGCATGGATCCCTATACTCCTGTTTGCAGGGAAAAAAACCCAGCCAAACACCCAAAAACCAAAACCAAAAAAATAAAATTAACTTGTTTACTGGAAATCAGTAATAAGTTTCAGAGGCATTATTACTAATAAAATAAAATTTCCCCCTAAGTTGTATATGATCATATGGTTACCTCTCTCAAAAACTTTGATGCAGCATCTTCCCAAGACCCTGACTTTACTTGGAGCATACTTGAAACAATCATCTGAAAAACCAAATCAGCTAGTCCAACTTGTTTTCAACTAAAGAAGGCTACAAACAGTAATTTCTGTATATGAGTCAATCCTTTTTCCATAATACACTACAGTTTAGACAATGTCGGGTCATGATAGATCTTGCCCCGTCATATCAGACTATGCCATAAAATTACTGTCTCCAGGTCCTTGTCATTGCTGCTACCTCCTGTTTCCACTGGCAAGCAACTGACTCCTACACCTTGACTGATAGCTTGAAATGAGTATTATAACAGCTGGTGCCATAAACAACCACATTTCTCTGTAATTCTTGTACGACCTTTGCATATTCTCCTAGAGCAAGATTTAGAAATTGGTTATTTGCAATAGGAGAAAATAATTTCCTACCTGGCAGCCCTGAGTAGCTGCTAAGTTCCTTTGTCAACAAGAGCACACTGACATTTTGCTGATGTGGAAAGACTGAAATGCAATGACAGGAAAGACCTTCCAGCACATGGTATGCATCCACTCCATGTGTGAAAATCTACTACAGGCTTCTTGGACTTCCTAGAAGTTTTGATCCAATGCTAACACACCTGAAACTCAGGCTCCATTTTTATTTAGACAGGAATTACTCCCTCCCCCCCTTTCTTTCTAAGCTCTCAGACACTCTGGACCATATGCACTGACACTGCATGCCTGTTACAGCCTCGAAATTCAAGAGCATAATGAGAGATTCAGACTGAAGCTCGAGTGGGGGAAGGTGGTGAGATTCAGCACCTAATTTATGCTCCATAGTAAGCCGTCTGGATATTCTGTACTTCAGCAGATCAGATGAATATCCTTTTGACACTCTTTGCAAAGAACACAGCACTCCTTCACTTCACAAGACAGAGTTTTAGCCTCAGCCTTTTACAACTACATGTGAACTTTACTGTCATAACATCCAAGAGAAAGACATGGATTTCCCCTGTTTAAGTTGCTCACAGCATCAAGATTTTTGCATATTCATCCTTTTAGGTTGTCTGTGACTGTCTAGCTGCAAAGTTAGAGGAAGCATGGAGGTTATATCAAGCTTGTTTTAACTTTCATTTAATAACATTGATTACTGCTATGTCACGTAGCAGCTACTGAATTGTTAAAGCATTTTCAGCCAGCTCTGCGCTGTCACCTGTGACCTGATGAATCCAAAATACCCCGGCATTGTCTTCCTGAAAGGCTCACGCTGACCTGCATATTTTTTGAATTTGTTCCAATTTCCAGCAGTTTCTCCAAGGTTTATTCAGACGAATAAGCATTTGCATTTGAGGCTGTTTCCCACAACAAAAGGACACAGTCTCTGAATGTGGTCTTTGTGCTTTCTCTTTGACCCCAGTTATTTGTTGCACAGATGACATGTCACTGTTGCAGTTCCCTGGCATCTGTAGTTACTGTCGCCACTAATCCAGTAATTTCTAGTCCACATTTTAGGGCCATGCCAGCCAATCACTGCTCTTTGATTGCCTCCTGTTGCACACCACACACTAACCAAGCCTTCAATGCAGCAGTGAAATTCTGCAGCTTGACACAGCTCTATTAATTTTCTTAATTGAATCAAACACTCAGAATTTCCTTTGTTTCATTTGTTCTCCATTTGGAGACACATTTTTTACTAAAAACATACAAACGACATAGATTCACCACAAACTTTGACAATTGTACTCAGTAAATACAGAGGCTCATGGAGGTTGGCTTTATATAGGCTATCTTCTCTGCCTTCTCAAGTAGCTCACAGCAAGAGTCAATAGTCATTCAGATAAAAGTTCTCACCAAATGTTTATATGTCATTACACTATGCTTCAGTTTTTTGACCCTATAGCTTCTTGAATGTGTTGTAGAGCATGTGCAAATTTTGATAAATAACTCAATTTGTGGTACTTTGATTATGTATCTGCAGAAAAACAGCATAGAGAAGGCATGAGGAGAAATTTTTCTGCAGGCACACCCGAGTTAAGCGTGATCTTATGCTTTTCAGCAAGCTGACCTAGCTGCAAATAGAAAACTCCCAATAGGGTGGTAGTGAGTATATCCTTAGGAGGCAAGAGACATTTTAACTGGGAGAGAACTGGCTATAGGGAATGGGGGCAAAGGGCCAGGATAGAGCTGAGGACCTAGGATGTATGCTGTTGGTGTTGGTTAAAGGCTATAGCTGAGTTTGGAACAATAACTCCGGCCTTCACACAGAGGTACCAAGATGACTGCTATGCTCTGAATTTACAGAAAGATATGCTTTGAGCACTAAGAATACACATAATCAATATTGAACAAAGCCACAGCATTCCCTGAAAGAAGTAACTGCTTAGAAACCATTATTTATGCTCTGCAGAAAATTGTCAAACTTTCTGTGCAGTGTTTATCTCAGATTTTATACACTTAACCCTGGAAAAATAAAAAGGGTGGGGTCTGCGAATGAAGTACAGAATACAGCAAAGCCTCACAGTGAGAAGAGAGGAGAAAGCAAAAAAAAGGCCAAGAAAGATGTACTGTCTTTTTGGAATTCCAAAGAAATTTAGGGGCTTGGGGTTTTTTAGGGGGTTTTGGGTTTTTTCAGTTATGCTTTCCAGTGAACATGACAGGGTTAAAGAGAAGAACTTTCAGTGTTTAGGAGCTTTTACTTTATCGATAAATGTTATACACAAAATGCTGTATTTTCTTTTCTGCATTTCTTCCATTCATCCCTCTGGCACATTTTCCTCAGAGCTTCTCACTTCACCGGTTGAGAGGCATTTATTTATTGCCAGGATCTTCTATCCTTATTTATTCAAGCAGAAGAACTACACCTAATGTCCAGAAAGAGGGCAAATCATTAAAAGGAAAAAAAGTGTTTCTAAAGAGCTACAAAGCCTCACTACTTAAAGGCCTTACAAAATAGAAAAGAACTACCTGGCAAGAAAAGCAGGTAGTATTGCTTAAAAACCCTAGGTTACCGCTTCAGCCTGTGTACAAATTACCCTCTAGAGGCCAGCAGAGTATCAAAAAAGTTAACCATGAACTGGACCATAATACCTCCGCAGACCCAAATCTTGCCCACATTATTAAGATTTAAAACTTCTTCCAGCTGTCCAAAGGCTGCCTTTTGCACTGAGACTGAACTGTCCTGCAATTATAGTAGGAATGTAAAAAGCATGCTGTAGTATTACCTTTATTATAGATCAAAATTCCTTACATGGGGTCATGGGTGTTTGAAGTAAGGGCGCTCACCAAAACAGATATATTGCCTTCATTCACACAGGGAAAATCTGCTCATTTAAGCAGTATGTTTGATATTAGCGCATGCTCTGGAGAAACAGTGTGTACTGTGATCAGAGCCATACTGTGGTCTACCATACTGTGGCACTTATCTGCCGTCACTGAACTTTTTGTCTTGGTATTACCATCTGTAAAATAGATGCTGTAATACAATGCACAGTTGACCTGGAAGAAACCTCGTGGCTCACAGAAGTGATGAGAACATTAACTACTGTAATCAGTTACATGGAAATGCCTCATGAAAAAGTGCAACAGGAATGCAAAGCAATGAGAAATTTGGCAAATGAAATAGGTATATGCATGCCTTACTGTTTTTTTACTAATGAGCTGATCTAATTCTTTCACTTTGAGCAGGTCTTATTCCAAGGGTTGTTCCTGCAGCGCTCACACAGCCACATTCCCATAGAAGTCAGATTGAGAAAGGCCTCGAAATTCAGCTTTGTGTGTTTTGTCTTGATGCCAGGAAATATTATCCTTTTAATTAGCAGGTCCATTTCTTTGATAAGTGTTTAAGTGGTTTCAGTGCAATTTCATCTCTTCAGTTGCCATCCAGCACTTGGGAGGTAATAAAAAAGGAAGCAAGCACTGAATTTTTCCCTCATTTCTACAGAGGGATATTTCGGTACTTCTGTGGGTGGGCGGATGGATGGATAGACAGACGGAAAAGGGAGTTTCCTTTATGGGATTCCAATAATTGGTATGTGGTTTACATTCCATTCATCTGAAGGACTCTTATTTTAATCAGAAACAGGCTTGGACTACTAAACTACCTCTAGTGTTCAAAACATGCCCCTGCTTTCAGCCAGTGGCTTTTCTCACATGCATCTTTTCTTTGACACCCACAGGCCCCAAAGAGTAATGTGGTCGTTTACCACCAAGAACTCAGTGTCAGGTTCTATAACAGGAGCTGGTTCAGAGCCCTGTTCCAGGCAGAGGTTTTCTGATCGCTCGCTTCACAAGCAGAAGGACTTTAGAGTGTGGTATTTGAAATTGGCATTGATTTCTCAAAAAGGGTTTTGGTGGGGTGTTTTTCCTAGGCTCATCCAGCTCTGGGAAAGCCCTGTCTGGACAGTGTCATGGAGGTCTGGCAGCACAGCTTGGTCTTAGTAGCCAGATGCTAATGCATAAAACTGCCAAGGACAGCCCCATATTTGGCAGCAGGACTTGCTGCTGTGCATTAAGCACAAATGAATGAGGAGCTAACACCTTGTCCAGAACTAGTCAGACTAAATAAACAACAACACAAGACAAATTTCAGCTTTGGAGTTGGTGAAAATGCGGAGAGCTTCAACATTAACTGCTGTCATCCAAGAGCAGGGAAAACATATAGTGACTTTTGTAATACTGTTACTCAGAACTGTCTCTGGACCATTTGTGATAGGCCTGCAGAAAACCCTAAAATCTCTTCAAATCCTGCATTTCCCCATCAGCTAAATTGTTCTTCTGCCCAGATTTGTTTACCTTTCACTGTTAATTATGCATATCTCAGCATATTTATCTTTTCTGGGCCTCTGTTGATTAACCCGTCTACATTGTAACTGCACACTCTTTGGAGATTTCCATACCATCCATCCTTGAGTTCACAAAGTACTTCATGTCACAACCCCCTCTAGTACTTACCCTTTGAGCAGGCCTGCCAATCAGCCCAGCAGGAGATGTGTTGCAGGATGCTACACAACCTAAGAAAGGAGGAATATTTTCACAGCTCAGGTCTACGGCAACCTGGGTCGACCACAGATTTCTTGCCTTGTGCCTCAGTTTCCCCATGGGGAGAGCATAACTACAGACAGATGCAGATTTGACATCAAAGGGAAGGTTAAGCCCCCCCCTCCCTTCTTTCTACATGGAAGATGTGAAGCGGGAGGTCTGTGGCAATCGGCTACAACACAGACAAGAAAGGCACAGTTCTTTCTAGCTCCGTACACCCTGCAAAGACAACAAGCAACATGGCTTTGGCAATTCATCAGTCATCAGTATGCACCAAGCAAGTAAAAATTGCTAATGGCATGAAGGAAGCAAAAACTATCAAATACTTCTTCCTTTTACCCTGTGGTTCAACAGCCTCTTGGCAACATGCATTTCTCTGCTGTTTATTTAGAATGTGAGACCCTTGGGACATAATTTAGCATCAGCATTGGCAGATGAGAAGTATCTGAAGTTGGGCTGTGGGTTGCAAAGTTCTCAGCAAAATCATCCATCTGCAACCTGACAATTTTCCCTCTCTTGCCACAGTGAAGCAGGAATATCTCTCCTTGGGCAAAGGCCTTTATATTCTGCTAGACCTCTGAGAAGCGTGGGTCCAACCTGTGCTACTCAGGGCAAGGAGATCATGGCTGCATACCTGTCACAGGATGTCTTAACCAAACTATGCTACCATG
The DNA here is from genome assembly GCA_009867235.2 of Psittacus erithacus. Classification (NCBI taxonomy): domain Eukaryota; kingdom Metazoa; phylum Chordata; class Aves; order Psittaciformes; family Psittacidae; genus Psittacus; species Psittacus erithacus. Next base: position 25,038 of record WYDI02015569.1, on the reverse strand, counting down.
CATTGCCTTACCTGGGCTTTCACTGATCCTGATCTCTCAAGCTCCAAGATTTCTGCCTGAGATTCACTTTGAAAGAGATTCTTTCATCCTGATTCAGCTCAGAGCAATAATGAAGTTAATCCTGAAAATAAGCGGATCCAACAGTTGAGGTGTTTGCTACATTGCTAATTTGGAGTAAATCTATCAAGATCAGTGATATCCTGATCACTGAATACTGGCTTGAAAACAGAATCTGGAGGGCTCAGCAGTGTTCTGGTCAAACCACTTCCAATTAGATGGATCGTAACATTTTGTAACGCTCCCTGGTGCTGTTATATGGGTTTCACCCACATTTGTTGGCTGGGTTCATTAGCATCCCAGCTGCCTTCTGGGATATTTTTTGTTGTTGTTGTTGTGATTTTTGGGTTTGTGCCCCTCCCCCCCTTTTTTTTAGGTTCTTTTCTTTTTTTTTTGTTTGTTTTGTATTTCTTTGGTTTTTTTTCTGCATGAAATAGCCCAGAATTTATTTTGGATGCTGAGATTTAGCACACTGCTAGCATTTGCTATAATAACGCTTTGCTGCTGGACACCCATGATTTTCCAGGGTCAAAGCATTTACTTACATTGGACACCAAAACAGCTTGATACAAAGAGTCTTTGGATTCATTTTTTCTGGGGTGACTACAAGGAGTTTGTACCACATTTGATTAAAGGAAGGTGAAATGCTGAATGAAGGTGAACATTGGTCATGCTAAACTATGACCAACGCGCCACAGGAGACGCCTAGCAGCACAGTCGGTTCCTTTAATCATTCCCCAGTATTCTCCCTGAACTGATCAGACAGCACCTTCACACACCAAGACCTATAATCCAGCCTTTAATGTTAATTAAGGTATGAATGCTTAAACTTCTGTGGGTTTTTTCCCTTCTCTTCCCTTAGCTGGCCACAACTGTTCAAGTGTTGTTGAAGGTTATTCTGTTTAAGTATTAAAAAATGCTTAGCTAAGTAGGTTAGCTTATTTGCTTTTGCTGATAGTAGCAGTCCACCCACAGAGCCCTTTCAAATCTCTTCAGTGTTTTGGAAACTGGATAAGGGACTTATTCAGTGACGTGCAAGTTTTGCCTGAGCCAGGAATGAAGCATGCATTTCATGATGTGAGAAATAACCTCAGACCACACACAGAGTATAATTTCTGAACTGTCTCAGGCTCTCTTCCCCTCATACCCACACACACATATACACACTCCTGCTAAAAACCAAGATGATGACTGACATCCCTAAATCCTTTAAGCATTCTTCTATAGCTAAGAGCAGAGGGAGGTTTTCAGAGCTTAGATGGCTCATTATTAGCAATAAGCTGATGAAAAAATGGATTACTACAGTATGTGCATACCATGCCAAAGAGAAATAAAAGCTGATGCCATCTAAATACAGCTTTCAAGAGTAGGAACTGCTGATGCAAACATATTAAAGCCATGTTTACTGCATAGCAAGATGAGGAAAAGTCCTCCCCATTAGAATACTTCCTTAAGAATAATGCTTATTCTGTCACTCCTTGTTTAGTTAAGCTAAAATCACTGAGTACTTCTAATATTATTTTCCATTATAATCCAGAGAAATAAACCAGGTAAATTTATTGCATATGAAAACCCCACATCCTTTCCTCTCCCAAGAGTAGGAGCTGTGTTGCATGGCTTGTGAGAACAAACTATACACAGAACAGACAAAGGGCAAACTTTTCCACAGCTGTTACTCCATTGCCTCAATATCACCTCCAGAGCTTAATTCTCCACAGCCTTACAGCAAGTCAGCACACTTAAACACTGAGACATTGGCCAAACCCCTGCTTAGCTCTTCTTGAACATTTCCGTTATGCTGGTCTAAAAGAAGTAGCTTCATTGCATTCAATAGTTCAGTACTCCTGCCTTACAGTTGTAGCACCTCTGCTGAACTGCCTCTGCAGAGCTTAAAATGAACAAGTGAAGGTGCTTACAGGCTGATTTCTGTACCTCATTCATTGCTGCGTACCTGACCAGTAATACTGCCATACAACTAAGCCATTGATACCTACTCAATCATCCTGGATACTCTGTATCTGCTTATGCACACAAATGTACATTTACAATTTTATTACATACACTGCTGTTAATTCTTCCAATAGTTCAGCTTGCTTAATGCTTTCCATTATAGGACCCTGCTTTCAGTTGTTTATAACTTTGCCATACTCTAAGTGCTCAAGATGAGATTTTCCATGCTGAGTGTCTGTGTCAGGCTGATTTTCTTCTGTTAAGTCTCAACTAAAAAGTACAGCTGTTCTGAATATGGGGTTAAAGGGGAGGAATCTCCCTCTTCCCTATGTTTTTCTTACAGCCATTTCACTGAGAATCTGTTTTGTCTGCATGCTTTGGGAGAGATATTTGGGGTGGGGAAAAAGGTGTTACCTTATTGTAAGGGATAAGACTGTCAGGGTCATGCCCAGCTGAAAACCTGACAAATTTTGGTGAAGTTATAGAGTTCTAAATACTGTGTTTTATCCATGCTCCATATAAATCTCCTGGAGAGCAGCACCATTGTTTTCTGAACACTCCACTGAAACAGTAGATGACCCTGACCTCACACACCTCCACATCCATTACCAGACTGTGTGCACATCCTTCCCAAAGATGATCTGAGCATCCTCCCAATTACAGTACCATTTATAGGGCAGTTTGGGACTTTTCATGCAATTTCTGCTCCTGGCCCCCAGGAGCTGCTGTGGCACCAGAACTGAGAGCTGAGAAATTCTGCCTGCTGTACCATCAATACCCGTTGTTAGTGCCCAGGCAGTGCACTTGAGGAAGCTTGTTAGCTTGGAAACAAGCTGAAGAGCTTGGAGTAACACAAAAGAAATGGCAAAGCAGAGCAGACACAGCAGACTCTAAGAGACTGGTGCAACATAGCCAAGTCATAATGATCCATTGTGTAAAATACACAAGCACTGTCTCCAGACTGTAGAATGGAACCAAAAATTCAAATATGCCTCTTTTGTTTTCAACCAGTTTCTGTGACCTCTGTTAGCAACACCTCCCTTCCGTTAGTGACTGGTCCACAGAAAAGACTGTAACCTATTGCTCCTGGCTATTAGCTACTTCATTTGTTCAAAGAGGAATTTGTGATTCTACATGTTCATTATGACACATGTGGGAATCAATCACCTCCAAGTAATGGAATTCCTTCTTCTTTTTATCTGAAAGATTTCAAAACACACATTGTCAAAACTGCACAAGAAATATCAAAGTTATAAAAACACAAAAAAGAAAATGAGAGCATTACAAATGCTCATGCAAGCTGGTGTAGATGCATCACAGGACAGTATTCAGCTGTATGCTCACCAGTACTAACTTTTTTCCAGGGACATCAACATTCTTCTTTGCAGAGGACACCACAGCTCTGAAAGATTCCTTTATTTCTTTTCCTTTCAGATTTGGAGTTTTCCAAAGGTCCTACACCTGGGTCGGAACAGTCCCAGGCACAGCTACAGGTTGGGCAGAGAAGAGATTCAGAGCAGCCCTGCGGAGAAGGACTTGGGGGTGTTGG
>WYDI02015569.1:0-17473 GCA_009867235.2 Psittacus erithacus | reverse complement strand
TGAAAGTTAGAAACACAGCGCTGCACCAGCCACTAAGAAGGAGAAAAAATGACTGCTACTGCTGAACCCACGACAATGGTTAAGATCCAAACTACACTGCAACTCAGACCCAGGGCACATGCAATGTTTTTAACTAGGTCTGGTGACAGTTTTGTAAACAGCTTGCTGACAGAGCTGCATTTGTTAGCTTAGGCAGGGTCAGATTTCTTACTATTTCATAGACAACCTTTTTTTTTTTTTTTCCCCAAGTGTTTTTTTTTTTTCCCAAAGAACTTCAGTTGAAGGCAATGGAAGCTATTGGTACTTCCTGTTAGGCCAGGGACGCAAAGCCAGACTCATAGGAATCCCACTGAGCAAAAGAACAAGGAAATTGCAACAAGGAGCAGTAAAAACCTAAGTTTGCCATTTCTAGCTGAAAGTATGACAAAAGCCACCCTTCTCCTCCTGGCTGAAATCAAGTGATAACTAACATGAAGCTACTTCCTTACACTAGGATGCTGTCACAGTTACCCTGTAGCCTGTACCTCCCTGCAACCATGCAGGAACTTGTGGAAGCTGGAACTCTACTCTACTGTAATCCTAAGCACAGCATTCCCCCAAAGCTTTCTTCATTTTTAAAGCCAAAGATAATGATAATCATGTATTTCCAAGAAGACAAAATTTATCTTTTTGGGTTTTTTTAATAGTCAAAGAATATACCTTCAAACATAGGTCAAATTCTTCCTTTTTGAATTTGTTCAGATACTTTTTTTTAAAATCATACAGACATCTTCATCATGACAAAAATATTTTATACACAGATCCCTAGTGCAGTAAATTACAATATTTATGGTTTAGGTGATATTCCCTAGTAAAACACATTAAATCTGCACGGGAAGCTACAGAGTGACATATATCTTACTTCAAGACATCTCCCTGTAGCTCAGTTCAACTGCAGATAACAAATGTATTTCCACAAATATACCATCAGGACTTGGCACACGTGAATAAAACATAAACTTCTATGGATGTTTTGATTTACGCATATGATCACCCTATAGATGAGAAACAATTTCCCGATTACTTCAGGAAAATGAAGATGGCTTCATACTTTGTAATCAGCCATGCAGTTCAGCCTTCTACCTGTACAGTTTCACTGCTCTGAGGTTCTTCTAAAATAAGTAAAAGACAAAATCTTGCCTATCTCAATCAGATTTTGCTCTCCCAATGTCTACTGATTCAGACTATGACTGACAAGCTGGTGGTGCACAGGTGAAGCCTCCACTTAGTGCCCCAACAGCAGCTGAAACCAACAAGCCCTTGAAGCCCTCTGACTGGGAAGTTGCCAGCCCATCTTTCTGGCCTAAAACACACGTCAGTTTCACTGATGCAACTTCCAACAGATACTTGTCTCTCCTACTCTTGATGAGCACTACACAACCTATTACACAACATGTACTCTTACAGATTTTCCCTATTATCTAACTTCAATTATATTTGGTGCAGTTTCAGCCATTTAATTTTTCCCTTTTCCTGTGGACATGAAGGAACTATTCCCTTTCTCTGTGTAACAGCCTTTTTCCGTATTTGATGATCACATTCTTTATTCCACCAAATCATCACTTCTCTGAGCAGCAGTTTGCCTTTCTAAGCAGAAGAATGCTAATCTGTAAAGAAAGTCAATACTGATGCCACCAATAAAAGGCCTTAGCTTATGCCGCATTTATTAACATCAACAAGAAGGGTGCAGATATTCAGTCTTAAGTTGACTTCCTTCAGCTGTACATAATGCAAATGTATGAATAACCAGCGGTTTTCAAGTTCTTTTATTTTCTTAGTTGAGATTTTTTTTAAAGCTGCTCCAACTGACCATCCTACATTTCAGTTTGCATCTTAAATATCATTGGGTGTAATAAAGCAGTAACACCATAGATCAAGGGTGAGAAAAACAATTAGGGAACACATTTTTCTTACTTATGTTATCTGCCTGTAAATACCAAGGATTTTACCACTTTATCAAATATGTTAAGTACTGAGCAACTTGCTCCAGGTAGTTAACTCAGATTTTCCTGTTAAGTTTTTAGATGGCTTCCACTTAACAATAAGTGCATAATGGTTAATGCAGAGACAGAGCAAAGCCTAGAACAGCTTCCCATGACCTAGAGTAGAAGCTGCTCCAGATGAAATTTAAGCTTATTTTCCAGTGGGCAGACATCCAGACCACAAAAACTACCACCATTCACAGACTGCTGCTGTGCAGCTTCAGTGTCCAAGGTTTTAAAACTTCGTAAAATTTACCCTTTGCATAAAACAATTTATACAGTATATTCAATGTACAACTCTTTAGTAATACAGCATTACATCTGAGATTTCAAAGTTTACAAAAATCAAGGATCAGGCTTAAGGTTTCCAGAGCAACATGAAGTCCTGGCCTCTTTTGCTTACTATGATAAGGTACTCCTTCACATTACCCCACAGAACTGAGAAATGTGATAAGACTATTCAGCAAATGAGGTATGACATATCTCATAAGCACTCCTCCAATCTCTGAAGAGCAGTTTTCATTTAGAAATTTTATTACAGTGAGCATTTCAGAAGTAAGTTGATAATCTGTCAGCATGCAGAACTTCTTTACTCCATACATACTGTATTGCATATTCTCAACAACTGACAGGTGAACCCCTCCTTTTTGAAATACTGGTAGCATATTAAGTACTGGAATTAAAAATGAGATCCAGCAGCTTTATTTTGTCCCCCAAGTACACAATGGAAAGTATTCATTATGTTCTCAAGAGATGTCCAAATTTGCCTGGTTTGTATCCAAAATGCTAATTAGAACTCTGAGGTCATGTTCCTCACCTTCTTAGAAAGAATATGTTCTGTTACAGAAGTAGTTGAATGGGGTGCAGTCTGTATATTCACAAGTGGGTAAAAAATATTATCCATCATTCTCTTTGGTAACCCATGCATCTGATGCATCAGAAAGAGGAGTTATGGTTCAACCCAATCCTAGTTTTCCACATCTTTATCCTGGAAGCTTGGGACTGCAACACTACATACCACTCGTGAACTGTCGGCCAAAGTTAATGTTTAATAAAAATTATTTGCCCAGAAAGCTGAGTGCAAAGTAACAGTATACATTATTTGATGTTGTAAGAAATGTTATGATCATAACCAGGTCCATTCCCACTCCAATGTTGAGGATAAAGTCAAATATGGAAAGCAAATGTAAATACATTTACATTTACATTTACATTACCCTAATGTAAATACATTTGCTTTGGCTGAAACATGGCAGACAGAACAGGCACCCAGAAGTTCTCATGTGAAGGTCAGAACACACAATACCCAGTGCTACAGACAAATCTGCCTACACAGTAGAGAAGGCATAAAGCAGAGACTGGCAGCAGTTCTTTCCTAAAGCATAGACTGCTGTATAAACATTCTTAAAGGGTAATAGGGTTGAATAGTCCGATATGATCAGGAACACAAGATTCTGTATGCTTTCATTGTGAAAGGATTCATGGTGCACACACCCAGTGTACCTGTACCATAAATGTATGGTTATTTATTCCTTGAATTACTGGTCACCTGCGTAGATGAAGATAAAGGAGTAGCTTGACAGAAAGATCTGACTAGAAAATGGGTGACTGATTGAACCTTCATAATTAAGTGTGACTGATCCCTACAGGGGTCCTCCAGATAGCAATTTTGGATAGGAATTCTTCTCCTCTAAGTCCACTCTCATGAGACTCCACCACCTGGAGTACAGCATCCAGATATGGGGTCCCCAGCGCAAAACAGGCATAGACCTCTCACAGCAGGTCAAGAGGAGGGCCATAAAAACGGCCAGAGGGCTGGACTGGGAGAGTTGAGGCTGTTCAGCCTGCAGAAGAGAAGGCTCCAGGGAGACTTCACTGTGGCCTTTCAATACTTAAGGGTGCGTTATAAGAAAGACTGAAAAAGACTTTTTTACAACAGCCAGTAACAACAATAGGTAACGGTTTTAAACTGAAAGAGGATAGATTTAGACTAGACACAAGATTTTTTTTATGCCAAGGGTGGTAAGGCACTTGAACAGGTTGCCCAGAGCAGCTGTGCAACCCTGGCAGCTGTGTCCCCTGGCAGTGTTCAAGGCTTGGTTGGACAGGGCTTTGAGCAACATGGCCTAGTGGAAGATGTCCCCACTCACACTACTGGGGTTAGAACTAGATGATTTTTAAAGGTCCTTCCAACTCAAACCATGCCCTGATTCCATAATTGTATAGGTTCTTGAAATTCACTCAGGCAGCTAACTGCAGTGTATATTCTAATTTCTGTACTATAAAACAATAAAGAATATGCAAAAGATATTAGAAACAAAGATATCATTCCAATCTCATGAAGTCCCTGAGTCTCTAGGCGCTCAGAAAGCATGTGGAGTATCACTATCAAATCCTGTTAATATCATTAGATTCTGCATTGATGAGTGAGGACGTCCAAATGTAATTAAACAGGAAAAATTACTTAGTACTGCTACTGAGTCTAGGAAATAATCATAACTCAAGAAAAAAATTGCACTCATAACACTTTAAAAAGTTTAATTTAAAATTAATATATCATAGCTCACAATATATAGTATTTATGTACTACTATGCACATATGTACTATACGTATGTAATTACACATATATTCATATGTGTAAAATGCAAATCCATATCATGACTATGACTTCATCACTTTGCCTTTAATCTCATGAAGTTATATTTTGCTGAATACTGCTGAAGCTGTGGGTATTTTAATGTTCAAGTAAAATAATTATAGTGCAAATCACATAGAAACCTCTCATTTTACTACATTATAAGATGTAGCAGTGGACGGCTCATCTGAATCATCTGGACTGTATTTTTTCCATAGAAAATTTTCATTTTTTTTCCAAAGAGAACTTTCATGCAGTTCCCTCTCTTCTGTCACTGGGGGAGGAGGTGTTTTTTCACATAGCTTCTCTATGACTGCTATGTCTGTGAGCATTCTGAGGCTCTCCTCATTCTGATCATTCAGCATGTCCCAGAAATCTTTTGGTCTCTCCTTTGATTTTTCTACTTGCCCTGAAGGGAATCTCCTTAGTGAGTCTTTAGGCCCATTTCCATCATTTCTGAAGAGGTCATTGAGAATAGAGGTATCTCCAAGTAAGTCCACAACAGACTTTTTCTTACAAGTATGAGCTTTTCTCTCCCCATTTGCTGACTGAGACAGGCATCTTTTTCTTGGCAGCTGTGTTCCTTCTGAGCCGTGCTGTCCTTCACAACTTTTTACAGGCAGTACCTCAATTATTTCTGATTTACTGCTTAATGAGCCAGATGCCATAAAATCCTTGAATGCCTGACTGTTTCTCCTTTCGATATGTTGAGTAGCAACAGTGGGTGATAGTTTATATTTTGCATCAACACACACATCATGCAAGTAGGAGTCATTGTGAAGCTGCTCTACTTCTACTTTACGGCTCTGCTGGCTCTGCGTTTCTGTAGTTCTGCTCTGAAGTAGTCCTTTAGCTGATGAAGGTGTAGATTTATATCTTCCAAAATTAATAATGGATTTTTTTTTGGAGTGTGTTGTACCCAATTCTCTTTCTTCACAGCCATGCGAAAACTGTGCTGCTATTTCAGCTGGGAAGAAAGACTCCATCTCTGGATACTTGGAAATATAGAATTCTCTCAACATCGTCTGCCTTGTTTCAGATGTAGCTTTTACAATATGTTCTGCAAGTTCTTCTGCTGATCTCATATTAAAGTGGGACACCATTTCCTCAAACTGTCTCCTGTAATTAACAAGAAGGAAAAATGTTATTTTGATACCTTTAACTAGAAACAAAAGCAGCTTTCAAGCCATTCATTCAATTCTCCTATTTCATGTATTCCAGAAAGTAATCACTGAAAGCAGCTTCCTTATTTTAGTGGGGAGAGGTGATGGGAAAGGAAGAAGGAAGTAGCTGCTCAAACTCCTTCTAAAAGACTTGCTAAACAACAGCTGGATAAACACATTCACAGGAGACAGGGACTGTACCTCCATCTTATCCCGTAAGCTATGGAGTATTTGTTTCTGCTGAGAGGCCAAGCTCTAACGGAAATCACCCTAACTGAATTAGCCATCACCTAGAGACTGGTAACCTAATGGGAAGACTGGAGAGATCGGTTTATGCTCCCTTGTCAGAGAAAGAATAGGAAACGTGTTACCTTTCCTGTATGAGGGCTCCAACAGGCAGTGAGATTCAACCCTGTTTGGACTCAAACACTACCTAACTGGCTAGCTCCAACTATACCCTTTGTGATGTGCTGACTGTAGATAGCTTCCCATTCTGCCTTACAAGACAAACTGAGGCACCTAATCATCCTCATTAATTGCACAGCACATTCAGATGTACTACACAGTAATTGCAAGCCAGGTGCTAACAGATGACCTGCTTAACATTTAAGAGTGAGTGTGCTTTTAAGCTTTTTGCAAGAGCTATAATAGTAAGCAAGTCTAGCACTTCAACAATAACAGTATAGCTGAGGCCAGGTGGCTAATACGACAGATTCTGAACATTTACAGGTATCACTTAGGTACATAACTATTGTACAGTAATTTAATTGTCTCAAGGCCAAACTGAATATATATACCAAATCCCAGTTCAATAGGTTTGCCTAGTTAACTAAAGGTTTCTCCTATTTCCACATTATCACCTAGCTATTATTCTTGAACTTCTATCTATATACCAATGGAATTTAAGTATTTATAATAGCAAGAGTTGGGGGGAAAAGGCAAAACAAGGTGATAGAAAAATTATTATCCTTCAAAAAATTAGGGGGGCAATAAAACAAAATATTAAATAACACTAAGCCCTACGCTAAAAACCCCACTAAAGTCCAATGTTCTTTAATAGTCTTTCAAAGAAAGTGATGAGATCAGAGCAAAACCAGTAGGCAGTCAGAAGTTCACACTACAAAATTTCTTGTTTCTCTACAATTTAAACATTGGTTTGTAGTACTGTATGATGCACATAGCATGAACACTCATGGTGATGACAACTGTACAGTTCTGTAATATACGAAACACTGTATCAACATGTTAAAGTGATTTGTGGGTTCAGTTCATCTTATTAATCAGTTACGGTAGTCTGTGCAATGTGAGTGGAAGCTTCCCATTAGTTCCGCTCTTGCCACAGAAAATAATCAGTATTCTATCAGTATGGTTGAAACAAAGGAAAAAGCAACTCCTCACAAGGAGATTAGTTTCGACCTTAGGATTTACTTCCACCTCACTAAAACAGACTCACCTGCAGATTCCTTTGGGTGTCTTCCCAACCAAGAAGGTGGTTGAACCTACTTTGTGTACTTTTTTGTTTTTCTGGGTCACAGGATGCATAACATACAGGTGGTGTTGATTACTGTTTGCCAACATTTCTTGTCGTCCCTTCATAATGTTCTTCTCTGCTGTGTTGTCTCCTGTGTTGTCTTCATTTTTCTAGTAAAATGAGACAAGGAAATCATCAAAACAGCTATGTCTCCGACATACTGATAAGATCTATTGAACCCACTTCAGTCACTATTAGCTAGCACTCAATGATTTGAATGCTAAGACTAGGGATTCAGGGCTGCAGTGCAGACTCCCTAACTCAGTCACAAACTCTCAGAGACACCAATGGCAGTCCTGGTTCTCCAAGAATAAAGTGAGATATTTTTCCAAACAGGTTAATTGTAAGGCTAAATGGAAAATCTCTAAGTAATCTAATGCAAAACCAGGGGTTATACAAATGCTTAATCCTGTACTATGGGACCAAAAGCTCAGTTACAACTTCGAAATATTGCTATAAAATAGAAAATGCCTGTGTCAATAGCTTACACTCAGAGAAAAAGAAAACTAAAATTAATAGCAATGCTACTCAAAGATACCAAGTTAAGTGAAAAAATTTGTCAGGATCATGATCTTTAACATACACACATACAGTTACTCAGAATTGTGATACTTTTGGAAAAGATATCACTATACTCACGTGTAAAGGAACAGAAAAAAACTGAGCATTACACTTTTATTATAATACTGGTAAGCCTAAGACACCAACAATCACATGATGCTTCTTAAATGAAGAATGCCAATTTCAAATATCACAAAAAGCTAATGTTTTAATCAAACTCAAGAAGGCTGTCCTACAGATCAACTCGCCATTCACTGACAGTCAATGAAAAATATAATCCTATTTACACCTTATTTTTCAGAAATTTCCCTTTTGCCAAAAGGCAAACCAAAAGAAATATGAAAATTAAAGAATGTGTTTGAAGAGCAGGGAAAAACAAGAGGAAAAAACCAAAACCAACCAAAACCCCACAACACAACAGAAAAGCAACTTTTCTTCCATCATCTTTCAATTTATTTTTCTCAAATGAGTTAGGGGAAAAAAATGACTGCTTAGTGATGTCCTCAGCATCCCTACTAACACTACTTCAGAGATGAACACGCAAACTATGTTCACACCTTATCATTTGGAGTTCAAAATTTGGGTTTGGATCTACCATGTTTCTTCCCAATGTGTTTCTATTTGATCCATGTCCACTGCCTTTACTTCCATGGGCTGTTTGCAATGTTCTTGAGCTTTAGGATCTCACGTCTGTTCTCAATCCATTACTTTGGCAAGTAACCTCAAACTAGCATATACAGAGAGATGTTAATATAAAGGGACCTACAGGCATAAATTTGCACTTTTAAAGCTAAATGCACAATTCCAAAGATGAAAATTTCACTTCACTATAAAAAATACTACACAAAACTGAAACCAATGTTCCAATTAAGATTAAAACTCTATTCTCCCAATAATGTTATGATGATAGTAGCAAAATTAAGATTGAATTAGCAGATGTTAACTATAGCGTAAATATTCTACAGTTATCTTGCTAGCTCTGTATACATTTAAGATGTTACAAATTATTATTAAGATATGCATAGATAATACTGAACTTTACTTATAAAATTTATTGTAAAAGAAGAAAACAATGCTAGGTTTAAGACATGTTTATTTTGATGGACTTTTTGCATGAAATATATTCACAGTGTTCAGATCTTACTATGATAAAACCCAGTGCATTTATCAGTCTGTCATGAAATCAGGACTCTTAATTTAATTCAAGCAAGCATAACTTGCATAGAATACAAGCCTAATCATGCCAATGCCTGTCTTAAAAGTATTTTATACCCCCATATATGCACATCAATCTACCCCTTATTAAACAAGACCAAAGTATATGAGGCAGCAATACTTTGGTTTACACATCTGTTTAAACACAGAAGATTAAAAATCTCTTTGGGAAAAAAGCCAAATGTTGCAAATGCACTGAAAGTCATAAAGTTGCTTGTCTTTGCAGAGAACCAGAATTAATGTAAAAAATACCATTAATTGTAAATAAACTCACAAATGGTATATTTAGTTTTGGAAGTACAAAACTTAAGCACATTGACCCACACTGCCACATCCAAAAGCAAATCAAAATACCACCATATATACACAAAGAGCCCCTCCTTTTCTACCTGAATTAGCTGTTCTAAGCTTTTTCTTAAGATAGATAAAGTGATTATAGACAAGTTACCTCAAGAGCTGCAGGAGCTAATGACACTGCAAGCTCACGGCCACTGTGAATTTCTCCTGAAAAATTTACCTCAGCTCTCTGGAACAAAGCCAGTTGGTTAAATGGCACCCATTAAATGTCTGAAACACAACTGGCTCTGTTGAACTTGTTGATGTTTTAGAAAGTTTGTCAACTTAATCCGGCTCCCAGGTTCCAAATCCAATAATTTATTTTTAAAAAACAATAAACATTTTGTCAGTAGAATCAAAACACTTAATGAACACGGAGACATCTTAAGAAAAACTAAAGGTCAAATCTGAAGTTTATTGCTCTGAGCAATATATGGATGAGGGTCTAGGTAGAGGAAAGTTATACATACACAGATGAAAATACTCCTAGTATCTTTCCACTAGTACTACTTTAAAGAAAGTGAAAACTTCAGTCAACATTCCACACTATTTTGCTTTTTTTGAATTTTACTTCATTTATTATTCCCCTGAATTATTCCCTCCCATGGCCAATATCTGATTCTTTTTTGACTTCTAACACATCGACTGAAATCTATTTAATGATGAAAATTTCTTTGCAAAAACTTTCTATTTTCTGCTCTTCAAGTACTTCTCTACCAAACTGCTGTGTGTGTGACCCCATTATTTGCTCCTACATGACCTTACAGAACTGGTCTTGTTCATCTGAATTATCATGTACATCATATGCATAAGACAATCTTGCAAAGCAAAATTGAAATTAGTACGATTTGATTCAGCTAAGAACCTCTGACTGTTGTTCTTGCACTACTGATACTAGCACATTTAATCTATTTGTATTATTGAATGTCAGACTCATTCTGAATAAATGTTATAACAAAGGATGAAAAAATGAAACAAAAATCTTTCAACACAAGATGTATTCTGTACATTTAGAAGTGTGTGTAATAGTTGTTTAACAGAAAATAGTATGTGCTAATTAACAGAGTTAGGTAAGTGCAAGTGTTGCTGAACTTTGTGAAAGAAAAATTTAATAATACAAGATCTGACTGCAGTGTTTTCAAATCACTATTGGAAAGATGCTAGTGATTAGCATCTAAGCATATCTCAGGACTATAAAGAAACTGAAACTGATTCCATAGGAAGAAAGAAAGGACAATTCAGAACAAGTCAACCTTTTAGTGTAAAAACCAGAAAGTTAACAAGTTTAACACAGGAGAAGAAAATTAGTCAAGAAACTGAAAAGGCAGAATTACTGACACAAATTCTTTCTCCTGGAATTAAAATTCCATTTGGTACCAAAATAAGCAATAGCATGTTTTTCTCACTCTAAAATGTAAATATGCTTAAAAAGTTTCAAAGACATTATTATGGCCAAGCTATTCTGAATGACAAGTAAAATCATAGTATCGAAATCCAGAAGTATTCTTGCAAATATTATACCATCACACACATACACACTGCTAAAACTTTTTCATGTGCTGCACCTAGCGCATCTTCTGATTAGCATTCTGAAATAAATGACACAAACCTAAAGAAATACTTTAGCTTACTTTTACATATAGTGTCTGCTATATGCAATTTAAAATAATTTTTTTTTAAAAAATGACTGCAATCATGAAAACAGTCTTTGCTAAATATTTAACTACATTAAAGACAACATTTGTGGTGCACGTTACAAAATTGCCACAGTTTAAAGTGGGAAAGTTTCACTTAAGACTGTCCACCATTTCTCAGTCATACATCTATCTATATATTATTAACACCATTATACATTTGGGTGTTCTTCATATTTTCTCCTGTCTCAATACAGTACTTGGGTGGGGGAAATAAGTGCAGCAAAGTAATTTCTTTGACAAATATAAAATATTTTGATTGAATTACTGAATGTAACATTTTTACTACTTTATTCAGCTTTCTACACTTCCACGGGAAAAATCTTCACACAAAGTTCAAAAGAAACAATTTATTTTCAAATGCATACATATAAGAGAAAGGCCACCCATGCAAGTTGCTTAGCAGAAGGCAACATGTTTTTGATTCAAAAAATTACATGAGAAAAGGTGACACTACAGAAAACATATCTGTTAGTGTAAAGAAATAAAGTTCATGAATACATACAGTAAAGTGAAATTGTGAAGCGCTGCTGTAAACCAGGGAAAACAGCATGTAGGAACTCAGTCACTCCTTCCTGGCTTACACTTGTTTTCTTATCCCATCACCCCTTCATTTACTGCACTTACTCTGAAGAAGCTTTCCATATATTGCAATGGGAAAGAAGTGAGATTATTACATAGTTGCGCAGAAAATAGTTTTTAAACTATTCCAAAAACCTAGGGACTCTTACCACACATGAAAAAAATACTTCAAAGCAAGCATTTGTTTTCAGTTTTCATGTTCCATTTAGTCTATGGGTTTCCAACATGAACATGTTCTATCTTCCTACCACAGTAGATCTTTCCTCCATTCCTTTTTCATTGTTCATGTAGCTTATTCTTAAAAGTATATGTCAGGTTTTGGATACCAATTATGAGCATCCATGTCTTTGAATCATATTACATACAGGCTGTAATCAAGAGACCAGCAAAAATGGTAGCACGTTTAGAGTTTCACATCAGTTCACAGCTAAGGGTAATGGTCTCAAGCAGAAGGAAGACACGCAACTGAGCACAAAGCAAAAATTTTAGTGCCAGGATGCAAGAGTAATTTTTACTTACAGATTCCAACCTGAACCTGCAACAACTCCTGGATCTGTTAGCTCTGTGTAACAATCTGTCTCCTGCAGCATAATTTTAAAAATACTACACACCTGCCAAACCCAACTTTTGCCTATCTTTGAAGTACAAAACTTCAGTATCTGTTCTTCCTACAGGCATAAAGAAGTAGCTCTATGCTCTGGAACAATGAATGATAATCCATGTATGTATAAGCACCCTCAGACATTACTGAGATGACTGGACACCTTTAGCCTGTAACTTTCTTTTTACTCTCTTTATCCTTTTCAAGCAAGGCAAAAAAAACCAATCTTCATCATTTTACATACAGCATGATGAAAATGCATGGGAGAGTAAGTAAGCAGAGGCTAGAAGCAAGAAGAGTAGAGAAAAAAGAGAAACAGACATACAGAAATACTTGCGTTTTCAAACTGTCTCACATTTGTGGTAATTCCTCAAGTCACTAGACTTAGAGGATAACAAACTTCCTTCAAAAGCCTGCATATGAAGTTGGAAACATGCTTGCACAATGATTCCTCAGCCACAGTTGCACTGTGTCTGAGCATCTTCCTGTTTTAGAATCATAAAATGGTTTTACTGCCTGACTATCCGAAGTATCACCAATGTAAGTATCTTACCAGATACCGACTTCCAGTCAGCAACAACCCTCTCTGACTTCCCCACTCACAGCTGAAACAGGGTTAACCAGCTTTTGTCTTCAGGTATGCATGAAACGACTACTGCTAGATATCCAGGATACTTTCCACTGCAGTTTGTTTGTTTTCATTTCTAAAGCAAACAAGAAAAGCCTTCTCAAATCTCTAGCTGCCTTGCAAGTCATCTAAATCATTCAAAAGCATGAAGAACAGCAAATTCAGTATGACTGTCCTCTTAAAACACAGCTTATAAGCAAGTAACAAATCCTTATGCTATAGTCTACTTTGTATTTTCCCAGTCCCCTCAAAACTTGAGAAAACATGTGACTTTGCAGACACATCACAAATTGCAATAGTTTTAGATGACTGTTATTATTTTGAGCAAACGATACTTACTCCATTCAAGTGATCTACCCAGATTACAATTCTAAATTATTTCAGCTAATCTTTTTCCCTTCACAGTTTTCGCTGAATTCCCCCTCACCACTAGGAATATTTATGAATTATTATCACCTTTCTACATGGTTCTCGTGAACCTATGCTACAGTCCTAGATATTGTTTTTATTTTACCTACGTCTTCTCTAATTGTTGGGACATAGCTAAATACCCTGAAATATTTGATACCTGATTGTTTCTTTCCGGTCTTGTTTCCTTCTTTTTTATGCATGTACACATGTCAAACAAGAATTTCTTCCTGAATTATTCTGCATCCCAAGGAAGATGAAGTATAAGTGTCCACATAAAACTGAAGTGTAGTTTTTCTAAAAATAAGGTCACATGGTGAAAACAATAAAAAAAGTTATCAAATAGTAAGATTTTTTCTACTTTCACCTGATTCTTAAATAAATCAGAATTGCTTTTCTGCTTACAGAGGACACACTACTGAACAAGCTATGTTATGGCTTCAGATGGTTACGGCTAGTTATACATTTCACTGTATGAAATAAGCCTGAATCTTGTAACATTTTAAGACTATTTCTGATGTGGACATTAATTTTCCCTCTGAATTTAACTTTCTTAATTGAAAAGCAGTCTCAGACTGAATTTGTCTACTGTTCTAACAAAACAGGATTGCAAAATAAGTATTAGAGGTAATTGTATAGCTAATGGTCAATACCTCAATTGTGTTAGAAAATGAAGCTAAACTGCTTAAAAATTTTAGACTACCCTAGGACAATCACATTATACCCAAACTTTCTGAATTAAACAAATACTCAGGATGTTGGCTATGACTACAAATATAGCTAATATTTGATACTGTAACAGCCGGCCAATAGCTACAAAAACTGTTTGACTTATTCTGGATCCGAATTTCTTCTCCAAAATACTCTGCCAACACCAAGAGACCAGCTATACCTGCTGATAAAAGTAAAGAAATTTTATCAGAGTGATATGTAGTTATTTTTGCCAGGTTGTCTTATCTAGGTTTTCTGCTTGTACAAACTGAGACGAGACATTCCATGAACTCTAACCTTTTGCTTGGTAGTAGAGAATCGACTAAGTCAGAGGATAGACTGTGTTCTATTTCACATTTACCTCTGTTTTTTCTCCAACCAGGTAACAAAGCAAGAATTTCTCACTGGGAGCAGTTTTATTTAATTGTTGACTCTTTAACAAAAAGAATTCCTATAAGCCATATCACTTTCTTGCACCAAAGGCTCGACCATGAACCAATATAGTTAATACTACTGTTGAGAATAAGTGGACATAATCAGCCAGTCTCAGAATTCAAAACTAAGGTAATTCCTTACTCCAGCAGAAGTGGGCTTGCACCTATCTTCATTCACCCCCTCATTCCTCCATCAAACAGTAGCAGAGCCAAAAGCCATGCACATACATCATACGAAAATGCAACTACACACTTCACAGGATGAGGGCAGTGAGGCACTGGAACAGGCTGCCCAAATAAGTGGTAAATGCCCCATCCCAGGCAGGGTTTGAGGCTCAGCTGGACAGAGCCTTAGGTGACATGGTTTAGTGTGAGGTGTCCCTGCCCATGGCGCTTGGGCTGGAAGGAGATAATCTTCACCATTCTATGATTCCATGCCATATATTAACTCACTGCATTTAAGAAAAAAGAAAATAAAACAACCAAAAGACATACTGAAATGGTTAATTTCTCTGTAAACTGAAACAGTAAACTCAATAAAACAGCATTACAGGCAAATCATTTGGGAACAATTATTTTAAAGCTGAATAGCATTCCCCATCCTAGAAGAGCAACGATAATGAAATGTTATCTTCCAAAAGCCTACTCTTTGTAAACAACTATCTTAACTTGTTGAATTTGAAAGCTGTGCAAACACACTGCAATCAGAGTTATTATAACTGGTAGAAGCCTTTGTTTAAATAATCTACAAAATGTCAATGTAATACAAATAAGATAAAGAGGAGTTCTTAATGACACAACTTTAGTATTTACAGTATTCTCAACAGCACTTAAATCTGCACTGGAGATACAAAGGGCAAGTTTTTTCCGAGGCTGACAGCATGCTTAGTTCTCTCATTTACACCACATTGCAATAACATAAAGAAGGGTTTACCATTAATCCAGGTTTTACTACAAAGCAACCCGTTATTTCTCTGTCAAACACTGGCAAGAGTGCCAAATGCCTGTCATCCAATTCAGAGGATTAAGTCTTCTTTTATAGTGCAATTCTTGTACGAATTTATAAAAATACAGATATAGTTTCTTAGGGCTGGTCACAGTCTATATTTTGGCCTTAATTCATGCCGCAGAGGTTGAATATGACAGCTGGCAGGAAGCTGAGGGGAGAATACATCCTCCCCCTTTTCAGTCACCACATTTCTGTTGCCACAGTGATTAATCCTCAATTGAATGGCTGTCTTTGTACATTTCTTTTCAGTAAAACTTTAAGTAAACTTAAGTTGAAAACATGCAGTTGACTGAAAAATAAAAAAAAAATAAAAATTCCACATATTCAACAGGTACAGCACAAGTTCTTGTGACTAATATTTTTCCACATATTAAAAGGTGCAAATTAGCTTTAATGCAGGACATCATCAGTTTTTCAAATTACTTAGTATGCCTGTTCCCATTTTGTGTCTTTTTTGTGAAGCCTCCAGGCCTTCTCCAAAGTCATCCCCACGCTCCAACCCCCCAGATGCTTACTGAAGAAATACTATCCAAATTCAGCCTTATAGAAATGACAGAAAGCCTATTCCAGACTTCTGCGCTTGTGTAAAACATTTCGCATAGGCTGTTTTTGCCAATTAACATAGAAATTAATTAGGAAATTAAGGAATGCAGTCATTTAATTCAGAATAGACTAGAAACATTAGAAGACATCTGTTGACTTTAGGAGGCTTTTATTTCTTATGTCAGCTAAGAAAAAGCTTCACAAAAAGGAGTGCAAAACCAAAGCAAGAAACAACTTCCTGCAGTGAAAATCATCCAGGTTCCTTTGGAACCTGGAACTCATCAGAACAAAGGATCAAAAACTTTCAGCCTCTAAAAATACTTGGTAGATAACTACGGTCCTAGAGAAGTTCTTAACAATTTCATTTTTTTCCCCAAAAAATAATAATATCAGAATAATTCTGAGCAAAATATCACATGAATATCTCAAGGTTTGGTGTGGTTTCCCTCCTTTCCCTTTTCCTTCTGCCCCCTACCCCCTCCCCCCCCTGCCCTGAGAGGCTGAACTACATGCAGATCTGCTCTGAAAATTACAGTCTGGCTTTATAAATTTGCAATATCCAGTCCGCAGGTTCATTTCATATGTTTTCTTTTAGAAATTTTTGGTTTTGATATTCTTATTGCTGTAGTTACACAACATAGTTCTTCATTTTGGTTTTCAGCTATTTTCTTAACAGACAGTGATGGGGCAATAAGAACAATCTTCCACTTGCACAATGAAAAAAATGAATTTTTAACAATGTCTATTTGCACACACATGTAAATAGAAGACCTGAATTTAAACTAAAATGCAGAACACAGATTACTCAGTGTCATTAAATCAGGCTAAAACCAACAAAATAATACAGGAAAAAACAAGTTAATTAATTATTCCACTAGTTTAACTTCTAATATAGTCTTTCCTCACATGTCTACATAAGGACCAGAAAACCCTTCCTACAAATAATTTGTGAAATAGAATTTCAAGAGTATTTTATGGTCATATGCATAAGGAAGCAACAAAACCCAGTTCTCAGTAAGTTTTACTGGAGTGGCTACCTTCCACACTAAATGATGTGCATGCTCTGCCCTCAGATGTTTCGAATACTGAAGCATGGCATGAATTCTCCTGCATTATGCATCACAGATCTGACCATAACTTCTACCTTAACAGTTATATACTGCTACAAAAGATTACAAATAGCCAGAGATCTTCAATTGCAAAGAGACACGCTTGTCTGCTTTCTAAAACACTTAGGTTCCTGGGACATTGTCCTGGGTTCAGCAGTAGCAATCATTTTTCTCTTCCTTAGTAGCTGGTGCAGTGCTGTGGTTCTGACTTTTGGCCTGGGAACAGCACTGATAACACCGATGGTTTTAGTTGCTGCTCAGTAATGTTTATTCTGACCAAGGACTTTCTGA
>WYDI02015567.1:0-17812 GCA_009867235.2 Psittacus erithacus | reverse complement strand
GGGGGGCAGTGAGTGGGCTGTGTGGCAGGCCTTAAACCACGACAGTGTAATACAAAAACTTGAGTATGGGAATAGGTCTGTCCCTTACTGGATATGAGTTTAAAATTAAAAGTCATGGGCCTTCATTAAAGAAAGAGAACAGTTTCTTAAAAATTAACACCAATACTAGGATTAAATGATTGCTTTGAAATTCATTTTCCTCATTTAATTAAATGGCTTTCTTCGCCTAATTATTGTTTGTTCTCACATGCACTCATTACTGACATTTTGAATTGATTTTAATGACTTCTTTTGGCTGCGAAGGCAGTCAAGGGTTTTGAAAAAATCAAAATAGAGATGTGAAAAGGCTCAATAACCATAAGTCCTTGTTATATTTGACCGTTGATGATGTCAGGATGGTATTGTAGTCTTATCTCCCAATGTTCTTTTTCTACTTCATTCAATAATTTTTAATACACAAGGAAAGCAGTATGCCTTGAAACAGAAATTAGACTGTGGGAGTCCCCTTTCCCTGCTGAGCGCTTGTGTCATTTGACTTCTTCTGGTCTCTTAGTCTCTGTGTGCAAATTGAATTTTCTTCTCATGCTGGTGTGAATCCTGCTGCTGCTTCTCCCTTGCCTACACTAAGGAGATGAGGCACATACCCTGCTAGACAAAAACAGGAAGAGTTGGTTTTAATGCTATCAAAAAGAAGGCAGCCTACGACATATTTTCGTGGTGAGAGCTCTGAAGAGGAGGCTACCCTGCAGTGACGTGGCAGCTTAACTGTGCACAGAACTCTGTAGTAGCTGTGTTTAGGGTGCACTGGGCTGACTCAAGGGTGCACTTGGCTCAAGAATACCCAGCTGGTGGGTTCCAAATACTCTGTGTTGGGGAACTAAGATCTAAGCTGTGAACTTTGAGTTTCTATGGGAGGTTTCTATGTCCTGAAGAACTTCCCTTGTGAAACTTTAGACATAAAAGTTCAGGAAGTTTATAGATTATACTTCATTTTGTGTCTCTTTAGCTTCTGTCTGGCTGTATCTTTTATCAGATTTGAGATGAAGGTCTGAGCTGCACATCTGAGCCCAACAACACACTGAATATTTTACAGTGCAGCATGAAGTCAGAAGGGATTATTGCTGTTGGAAAGTGACAATGGTTCTGTCTCTTTCTCCAAACATTAGTTGTTGGTTTTATTTGTTTTTTTTTAAAATATTTATTTCACAAATTTTAAGTGGAAAAATGTAAATTTGGACAATTTTGATGACTTAGAAAAATGAAGTGCTGGATATCAAAATTTTACTGAAACAATCCAAAACTAAGATGAAATTGTCTTCTGCATAGTTTCAAAAGTTTGGGGATGCATAGAAGAGCAAGCTGTTGTTAAAAAAAAAACCAAAAAAGGCTTCAGTGGATCATTTTTCAGTTAACTTTTTTAAAAGCAAAAAAATGTAACACTCATTCTGTAATGTCATTAACAATTTTTCCACAGCTAAGAGTCTAGGTAGCTAACTACCTAGGCTCTTTTGAAAATCATTATAGCTAATTGACACTTTGAATTTGAAATGTATTGAGAATTAGGTTTAGATGAGGAAATACGTTTTGAAAAAAGGTGGAATTTGTGTTGTAGGTATTTTTAAGTCTTACAGAAAAAGGAGTCACCAAAATGAATCACAGAGTGCATCAGTGGTGCTTGTAGAGAGTCAAGCATTTTCTTCTATAAGTCACTGAAATAATTCTATAACTTTCTGTATTTAATTTTTGGCTATTAATGGCCATTGATAATATTTTGATTGCCACCTCTTAGCAGCGGTGGTGTTTGTTTTATTGTTGTTGTTGCTTGAATTTGTTTTATTTTCAGAGGTCACCTGATTTTGAAAGCAGTTTTAAAGTCTTCTTTCTGTAGGTCAACCAGATAAACATTACAAGATTGCTTTTATCAGGTGTTTCTCATATGGCAGTTTGATTATGTTTAATATTCGTTATCTTTGTTCTCTCATTGTCATCCTATGATACAATATAAATGCTGTGAGGTTTTTTTTAGTTTCAGTTTGTTTCCTAATTAAAGCAATCTGTTCTCTGTGTGTCTTTATAAACTGAAGCACTTGTACAAAGTCTCATATGTTTACGTGAAGGGTGAAAATGCTTAGTATCTTTTTAAAGGCTTAAAGTAGAAACAAATATACATTGAAAAAAATCTCTGGCTTCTCTAAATTCATGATTGTAAATATATATGACAACATGTATCAACAGGATACACTGAATGTTCTTTAAATAGGTTTTTCTACATTTAAATGTAATACATTTGTCTCATTTATTATTTAACTATTCCAAACACATTGTGCTCTTACAATGAAATTTTACTTTAAATTTTGTATTTATTTCCAGGCAAAGGTGTCTAGGCTGAATGGCGCTATGAAATAGGATGTGATGTAGCGTGTAACTGCTTAGTCTGTTTATGTGAATTTGGGATATATTGGCATAGATTATGTTTTAGGGCTATGTTCAGGATGCAGCTTGGCAGAGAGAAGGACAGCTGTTCTGCCTGCTGCAGTCTGCTGAAGGTAAAGCCTTCGAAAGGGGAAGGAGGTGATCTTTTCCCTGAGAGCTGTGGGATGCATGTAGGGGAAGAGTCTCCTAAGTTATAACCTGAAACGTAGGGAGGAAGAAGAGTGAGACAGACAACATCAGGATACAATAAATAGTCTTCTTTACAATCCCTTTTAATTTCTACTCTCACATTTAATTTCCTCTTAAATAAGTTCTTCTAATTTTTATTCTAATAAAATGAAGCTTCAGAGCCTTCCAGACATTTGGGATGTGCGAGTTAAGAATAGGTCCAGGCAAATCTTTCTTGAAGTTTTGGCCAACCAGAAAGTAATCTGAGTATCAAAGTGAACCTTCCTCCAAGCTGTGAAACTTCTTCAGCATACTTCTGCGGTCCTTAGAAAGATGGGAAAGAAATGTTTGCTCAGTGCCAGCTCTTTCATTTGCACCCGACTTCATTTGCACTCTAGAATCACATAACTGTGTTAGGCAGTACTCTCTGCTTCATTGAAGTCATATTCACTTTAGGCATCTTCCTTGAATTAACAGGGAGATCAGGCCCAGTCAGCATGGGTTCATATAGAGCAGGTCCTGCTTGACCAACCTGATCTTCTTCTATGATAAGGTGACCTGCCTGATTGATGAGGGAAAGGCTGTGAACATTTTCTGTGTGGACTTCAGTAAAGCCTTTGACACAGTCTCCCACAGCATTCTCCTGGAGAAATTGGCTGCTCATGGTGTGGATAGGCAAATTCTTTGCTGGGTTGGAAACTGGCTGGATGGTCGAGCCCAAAGAGTGATGGTAAACTGTATCATGTCTAGTTGGTGAGTGGTGTCCCTGAGGGCTTGGTGTTAAGGCCAGTGTTATTTAATATCTTCAGTGATGATCTGAATGAAGGGATTGAGTGCACCCTCAGTAAGTTTGCAGACGACACCAAGTTGGCTGGGAGCGTTGATCTGTGAAGGGTAGGAAGGCTCTGCAGAGGGATCTGGACAGGCTGGATCCATGGGCTGTGGGCTCTGGCCAGTTGTATGAGGTTCAACAACACAAAGTGCCGGGTCCTGTACTTGGACCACAGTAACCCCCTGCAAAGTGCCTGTCTGGGAAAGAGTGGCTGGAGGGCTGCTCAGTGGAAAAGGACCTGGGGTGCTGATTGGCAGAGCTGAACATGAGCCAGCTTGTACCCAGTCAGCCAAGAAGGCCGACAGCATCCTGGCCTGTATCGGAAATAGTGTGGCCAGCAGGGCCAGGGCAGTAGTCATCCCTCTGTACTTGGCACGGGTGAGGCCTCACGTTGAATCCAGTGTTCAGTTCTGGGCCCCTCACTAAAAGAGAGACATTGAGGTGCTGTAGCAGGCCAGAGAAGGGCAATGAAGCTGTGAAGGGTCTGGAACACAAGTCTGATGAGGTGCAGTGGAGGGAACTGCGGGTGTTTAGTCTCGGGAAGAGAAGGCTCAGAGGGGACCTTGTCACTGTCTACCTACCTGAGAGGGGGTTGTAGTGAGGTAGAGGAACAGTCTCTTCTCCCAACAGGAGGACAAGAGGTAATGGCCTCAAGCTGTGCCAGGGAGGTTTAGGTTGGATAGTAGGAAACATTTCTTCACCAGAAGGGTGGTAAGGCATTGGAAGAGACTGCCCAGGACAGCAATGGAATCACTGTCCCTGGAAGTGTACAAAACCATGTAGATCAGGCTCTCAGTGACATGGTTTAGTGGTGGTCTTGGCAGTCCCAGAGTAATGGTTGGACTTGATGATCTAAAAGGTCTTTTCCAACCTGGTTGATTAGATTATTAGAATCATCTATGAAGACATATGTATTTCTGCTTTGCAGTATCCAGTCTGTGGTTGAGATAGAGATTTAATGGTTTGTCCCTCTCTACTGCTGGTTGAATAAAACCTTCATAAATTGTGTTTATTATTGCTGAGAAATGTGCTCTTCCTGAATAGTTTAGTGAAGATCTTATCACTCCAGTTTGTAGGGCTGGCTTGGCATAAGTTAAAGGTCCTTTGGCACCTTTCAAGAGTCCCAAGGCGAGTTCCATGAGTTGGCTTTCAGAGCTCTTCTTTAATAATGCAAGCTGTGGTATTCAAGGCTATTTGAGTGCTGCAGAAGCGATAATGTCTACAGTGTGTCATATACAACTATCTTTGCTACTATTAATGGAGTATCTAATTAATTAACTGCTAATTAATTAATAACACCATAAAGTACTTTGGGATATCTTGAGTGTAAAAGGCGCTGTATGTAACCATCTTGCTGTTTTTCATGATTGACAGTTGCAACTGTATTGTAGATAAAAACTTAGTTAAAAAAGTGAAAATGTTTTTCAGATTTGTTACAGATGGTAAAACTATGAGGAACTGTGATAGTGTAACGTAGTTTATCCATGTAAACACTTTTCCTGGATACTTTGAAAGCTTAGTTCCTATTTTCTTGGCTTTAGCAAGTAAGACATACATTTTAGAAAGAGAAACTAACAGAAACCGAACATCAATTAAATATAACAGGAAACCCCAGGAAAAGTAGTCACACTGTTTTAAGAGTAAATGACTTTGATATCTTTTTTAAACTTGTGTGCAGAAAAGCTGTTCATATAAGTGGGGGGCAGGAGTCCTGTGTCTGCTCCCAGTTTTGCATGATGATGGTGTCTTAACTATGTATCCCTGGTCTTCAGCTGATGCTCTGCATCTCCGAGAGGGCACAGTTTGGGCTTAGAAGATGACTGTGGTGTTTTTAAATGGCTATTTTCTGTGTTTTTTGAGCAAATCAGCAGTATGTTGTCCAGAAGGCCTGTCTATGGTGCTTCTTGCATTTGTAGCCTTAGCAGTAGGAAGAAATTCCATAGGAGTGCATGCTGTGCTACTTGTCCACCATCCATTTACAATGGTTCATGCTAAAGTAGGTCTTTGTACTTCATGGGGTCACAAGTTGACCAGATCAGGAGATTTAGCATATCTATACATTATTCTTAGCCTTTTGGCCTTGCTACTCATGACTATTAAAAGGTTTATTAATCCCTTTAATAAGGCGTTAGTCACTACTTGCCATCTTTTGCTGGCCTTCTGCCTTTAAATATGTTCTGGTGTGATGATTAATCTTTCCGTTAAATATGTAGATAGAGTACAATGTTACTAATAGATTCAATGAGACTTTATTAGATTTGCTTAGTTACTGAACTGTACAATAGTATTAATAATAAATGGGTTCTTTAATATTTATTTATCTTTTGCCTTCGGAGCATGCAAAAACCTGATCAAAACTTGTTACCTAAGACATCTAGATCAATTTACTCTTGTTTGAATAGTGGAACTGGGGTGTCTAATGGTAGAGAAAGTGGACTTGTCAACTTCAAAGGTTATGGTAATTCCTTTCACGTAACTCCTTTATCTTTTAATTTGCTTTCCACACAGTGTAAAAAAACCAACCAACCAACCAACCAAAAAAAACCCTACTCCAAAGCATTTTCTTTAACTCTTAAGAGAATACGGTGGGCTATAGTCATGCTTCATTGACCAGTAAGCTTTTTTAATCCTTCTATGTCAGGCTTCCCAAGGGATACAATAAAATGTATTTTTCAGATGATGTGTTCCCGCAGAAAAGGTGATTGTCAGCAGTAAGCAAGCTACGGAGTCCAACAAAAAGCTGACACAGCTTTTTCCTGCTTTGACTTAATCTTTCACTGTCTTTGTATTTACTGATTTCCTTCTTATGATCACATTTTTTATTTGTAACAGACTGTGTGTTGTTGGTGACTAATGGAATGCCATCAAAACAGGGATCAAAATAGGGCTTTAAAATTGCTCACTAGGGTATCGCATCAAAGATAACTTGCATCTAACTTTACTTTAACATGCATAAAATAATAATCTGAACCAGGTACACTTAGAAATCACTTCCTTATTTCCTGTGACAAAGGCAAAATCAGAATCTTTTGATCCCTGTAGAACCATACTGGTCAAAGAGTTAGATTTATTCTGCTAGATCTGAAGATATTTGCCCCGTAACAGAGCATTCAAGAGCCATCCACTGCACCCAGCTCTGGTTCACAACAGTCTGTTGTAGAAGGATTATTAATCTGCTAACACAGTTTACATCTCTGAGGGCTCTGCTCATTCTTGACTACCTGCCTGCTGGGATTCTACACGGCGTGCTGATGAATTGCAGCAACAGCCATCCTGTGTCTATTTCGTACATTATGGAAGTGCTGGAAAACTGCTTCACCCTGAAATGTCCAATTATAACTCTTGCCCCTGCAGATAAATTCCTTTTCAGTCATTCCTGGTGACCCACATAAGGGTTAATCTCATTCCTCCAACTTGAGGAACTATGGGGTACTCTAAACTTATGTCTTCTGACTGGTCCAAATCAGTTTATACGCCTTCCAGGAAGGGTTAAAATGGTTTGGGTCATCTTCTCCTTTCTGCATCTATGCCAGCTTTAGCTAGCCATCAGGAGAGTGCTGTTAGTTTCAGTGGCAGGAATGGCATGAATAGGAACTGCTGGCAGGCTCCAGTCCTTTCATAGGTTGAAAGAAAAATGGACAGAACAAATGCCATTTTGAACTGAAATATAATCTTTCTCAGTCAATACTAAATTACCACTTGTTTCTCTTGCATGAAAAGTTTTTATATCACTTGCCACTTACAAATTCTCTTAGAATTCTGTCAATTTAGAAAGGATGTGCTTTGTGGTTATATAATTTGTATTCAAAATTCCACTGTGTCATTTTACTATTACCAGTCCTATTTACCTTAGTGTCATGCCTTCATGCTATATAATTTTACCGTAGATGCAAGTTTTAAAACTGGCTATTTTAAACCGTGTTATATTGACGTAGGTGTGTAGGTGTATTTCTATAGCATAGTAAAGCATCTGACTGTAAAAGTAAAATATTTAAATGCATTTTGAACAGAATATTTGAATAATTATTTCAGAGTAAAATTCGGGAACTGATAACTCTCAAAACTAACTATACTTGATAGCATAGTTTGGAATAATTACTTTTCAAGGAATGACTGTTTCGTTATGTGTAGTAATTGCTCTGCCTCCATGATAGAATCTGCTTCTTAATATAGTTATTTTTCTTAATACTATTACTTTTGTTGCTGCTTCACTTTATTGCTTCAAGACATTATAGTGCAAATACTAAAGGAGTGAAATGCATGTGGGTAATTCTGATGTTTAGGTTACTCCATGCCTTTTAAAATCCACACGAATGGTAAATTTTTTTTATGCTTGCGTAACATTATTAATATGTTTATACTTGAATCTCTTTTATTACCTTTAATTTCTGTTTTGCCTACAGACAGCCTTTTGATTGATTACCAGTTTACCTTCAGCTTATTACAAGAGGATGATCGCCATCACACTGCCATAAACTTTATAGCAAATCCAGAACAGGTAAGAAAATGTTATTACCTTTAGACAAGTTTTGGAGAGTCATGATTAAGATTTCCATTATATTTGACCATGATTAAAGGTTTCCCAAGTGCCTATAAGGTATTAGAGATAGTTCAAATCTTTTTTGAGAACTGAAAATTATTCCAGTGCAATTCACTGATAAAACTTTCTAAATGGTAGAAAACTTTCTGAATGTAGTTCAGAACAACTAATACTGCAAAAAATTATCAGCTGGTTTATTTTATTGGTCCCTTGGATAACAAGTTTCAGTATCTTCCTGAGATGAATTAAAGGAATATACCCTTCAGTTAAGAAATCTTCATTAACAGATGAGAAAAGTAATTTTTTGGACTGTAATTAAAATGTAGCCATTTGCCATGATTATTTGTCTTTAGTTTTATAAAGAGAATGATTTCATTATTTTTCTCACAGTCTGAAAAGGTAGCTGGTGTAGTTATGTGCTTGTTTGAACCCTATTCTTACTGAAGCAAAAGAAAGGATTGCCTTTGGCTCTGAATTATTACCACTGCTATTGATGTATAAAATGGAAAATGGAAGGTTATTAAAAGTCTGTTTTCAGTTATGTGCAATAGTTATATTCAGTACATTCTGATATACTTTATTAACTTCAATCTATTTTCTTTTTTTGTCTAGTCAAATAAAAATTTGGATATATCAATTAATGCATCAAACAACTTCAACCTCAATATTACATGGTCTATTGGTTCTACAGGTGAGGGTGAATTTTTGTCTTATGACTTTTCCCCATATGGTTTAATGATCCTTTAAACTATTTTAGCCTGATTGTCTCTTTGTTGCTAATTTTGATAATAAAACTTTACCAAATGTGTACTTTTGCCATTATCAGTATGCAATTATTAATTATATTATTTAAACCTCAGATGATAATTTGCAATCTGAACAAAGCTTCATTAACATGTTAACTTTCTCTCCTATTCAGTTAAAATTACTTTGGTAGGAAAAGCTTGTAGTCTATTTAAATTTTTGAAACGACAGTGTTATGAAATGCTGTGATTTTAATTAAGATAAATTACTTCCTTAACTACTGCAGAGACAGAGATTTTATTTCTGTGTTTCAGTATTCAAGCTAAAAATTTAATTATTAACCTTAACATTGATATCAAACAATAAAGTTCTTCTGTGTATGCTGATAAAAGGAGCTGCTTATCTATTTTTCTCCAACTTTGAACCCCATTGCTCCTTTGTTTTAAGAAGGAAGAAAAGCTCCATTTAGACAGTTTCTCTGAATTGGTTCTATTGACTTTCTGAAAACACATCCAAGGAGAGAAGCATGATGCTTGAAGTGAAATTGTACTAAAATTAAAAACAACAAAAAAAAGAGTCAAAGTTTATCTTACATAAACTCATGAATTCCTTCATGGATGTCATTCTGAAGCATTTTAACATACTGTAGCTAGTAAATTCTGTTTATTCCTTTAACTTAGCGTAGTCATCCATGTATTTGCAAAAAATTATATATGTTGATTAGAGTATTTTATTAGAGCTTTCCTGAACAATTAAAATCCTACAGGAACAATGTAAGATGTAGCCAAATTCGCTTTCAAGCTTTATTAACCTATGAGCTTTTATTGAAATGGAATGTAAATTACTAGAGGGAAGCATATTACCTGTTAAGCTGACCGTAACAACTTTCTTCTAAAATTCATGTCACTTCTATCAGTGTTATAATTAATTCATAATCTTTTGAAACCAGAGTAACAGTTTCTGTGAATTCTGTGTATGCGTATGAAACACACCTAATGTGCCATGTAAACTCTTAATAAAAGGTTGTTAAACTCGTAGAATGATGACACCAACAGTAATTAAAGAAATTAAGTTTCTTCTGCAAATTTACTTTGGCACCTTTAATGTTGATTAATATTTGTGATAAAAATAAGTAAGTCTACATATGTGTTATTTTTTTTTTAGCTGGAACAATATCTGGTGAAGAGATTCCTGTTGTTTCTAAAGCTAATATTAAGGAATACAGAGATAGCTTTTCCTGTGAAAAATTCAACTTTCGGAGCAACCCAAACATCACTTTCTATGTCTATGTCAGCAATTTCTCCTGGCCAATCAAAATACAGGTTAGTGTGACTGTTCTGTGCTATAGAGATGTTGACATCTTAGCTTTGCATTGAATCTAATCTTTTCACTCATACAGAAAGTATATAAATAGTATTATTTGCATGCTGTGTTTTTTGTGTATAAGAATTATGATGCTTCCGCTTATGGTAGTGAAGCTGACTTCAAACTGTTGGTTTTAAAATCTGAAGTTAAAAGTATTGAACATAAATGTTTATTTGTGATCTATCTTATACATTTAGATATATACATAAAAGAGGGTATTCATGTATGTATGTAGGTGCCTAGATGTTTGAATATAATCTTTTGTTAATCACTAGGTTTCTTAGCCTCTGTTTTTCTTAAAGGTTGAGTGTCTATATTACATTGCAATTCTACCAACTTCAGTTACACGAAGTATATTTGTTTAGAATTTGTATTCCTCTTTGACTTCATTGGAATCAATTTCACTGAGTACTTTCTGGAGTAGTGAGATACTGTGCAGTTGCAGACTCAAAAAAATCAATGCAATGATGATTGGTTTTTACCTCCCCAGAAGTTTCAGCAATATTTATAGTTACCATTACTATAGTTGCATTTCTAAGTACTACATCCCCTGCACCACTCAAGGAGCTCTTCATGTGGATTACCAGCTTTTGGCTATAGCTCCCTTATGGAATTAATTCTTAAAAATTAAGTTTTTAAAATGATCATAAAACTTCATAATTCCTAATGGTTTCTCAGGAGATCAGAGTAAGCTCAAAATACTTTCCAGTTAACTGCAACTGTTATGCAGAATTCCATTTTGGTGGCCCCACCTCCTCATTTTTATAAAATATAGAGCCGGTTGCATAAATGCGTATATAAACGATAAAATGTGCTGAGAAGCCTCCTGAATTAAGTCAGTCATCTTCTAAGTACATGGGCAGATAAAAAATATTCCTGTGTTGTTACATAAAGCTAAAGTTTTCTTAATCGTACATGAATGTTAACTGTAAATATGTTACACAATGTTTAAGGGTGAATTTGTGCAAATTAACATTTATGCATGCATTAATTCATATAAAGAAAACCCCTGAAGGTTAACTGCTTTCTTTCACTCTCCACAGTAGGAGTATTTTTTATACTCCCCAATCCCACTTTCTAAGCATAGAACAACTTCAGTTGCCTTCCTAAACAAACCCATGAAGCAATTTAAGCTATAAATGCATTACACACTCCTCTCACTTTGAAGATTGGAAGGTGCCTGTATCATGATTGTAAGACAAACATTATTAAGGTGATGTATTCCTAACATGTGCAGCCGTGTCAGATGGCAGCAGTTTGCAGCTCATTCTTGTGGCATTTCCACTGCAGCGTAACACCTTAAGAGTAACACGTTTTAATGCATGATAAAGGGAATCCCTGATCATTGGTTAAATTCCTTCTTCCCCTCACTGATTTTTTTTTTTATTAGACTTTTCCATAATTCAATTTTCCCTTAATTGCCACAGTTGCACAGATTTTTCTGTATTTATTTTTGAGGCACATCAGTCTGGATGATTCTGGCTCAGAGAAAATGGTCCTTGAGTGTTGCATTTTTTCCCTGTGCTGCTAAGTTTTCATAAAATAACTTTTTCCATCTAGAAATTAAGTCATTCCAATTTTATCCAGCAGAAAAGGAACGCTAAGGTCCAGCTATGGAAACTGTTTAAGGATTTTTATTATTGTCCTTTATATTTGCCTTCCTAAACCAACAAGATTATTATTTAGCTCTGACGTGGTTTATGCCGTCATTTGTTTTTTCCCAAGGGAATATTCAAAATTCACATTACCCATATAGATTTCTTGTGTTTGGTGCTCTAACAGTAGATACGATCTTCAAATGATGAGTGGAGTGGGGAAATTTTCAGAGGAAACGAGTTGAATTTTACTTCGTTAACTTCAGGATTCTGTACATAATAGATACCTAACAAAATTACAAGCCATCCTATGATATAGCATTAATGGGGGGAAGTCATGGTTCATCCCTATCCAGAGGCTAAACTTCCAAGGCCAGTACTAAATGGGCTCACAGTTCTACTATTTATGATCTTTTACATCTCTTAGCATACTAGATTTTACCTTCCCAATATGCAAAAGTGGTATCAGTCTATTAGTATATTAGCGAGCATTCGTTTAAAGCATGATATTTATTAAAAACCTGATGTTACTGTTATACTGATGAAAGGACTCTGATGATGGCTTCGAGTTCTGATTTGAAGCAGGGATCTCTTCTAGATGGTCTCTGAGTAATCTTTCAAATGGTCTAGAAAGTAGTTTCCTGAATGAGTCACCCTTGTCTTTCTACGGTGACTAAAGAGTTAGCTCTCTGTTCTAGAGCAGGGCTTTGGATGTCAGGAGCTGGCCTATGCATAGTGGTCATAGACACAGAACTATTTGTGCTGTAGTCCTTTCCATTAATGCAGTTATGATGCGTTGGTCAGATCGTGCTGGTTAAAACGTGCTGATACTTTATATCAAGTCAGTACTGAAGGTTTCATTTAATCCTGTTAGAGCTGAGGAAATTACTGTGACTTCCTTGAGAGGTATTCTGTTCAAAGCAATAAGTAAGATAGCATCATGAAATTGGACATATGCCTTTTACACAACACTAGACAGCTAAGTGCTCACTTCAGCACATCTAGCATTTTTCACATACAATCTGAGTACCAGTCTCCTGCATTTACATTATTCATTGTGACTTGTGAACAATTGATTATATGAAGACTAAGTTTCTGAGGAAGCAGAAATAGCGACCTTACTACCCTTGTAACTGGTATTTCAAGTTGTGTTGTTGATATGCATTTCACTACTCCTTTTACGCCTTCCATTACACTGGCAGTGGAGCTAGGATTACTTGTGTTTTCCATTGGGAAGGTTTGGGCGTTGGTGTCTCATTATACAAGACATTTAGTTTCATTTTCTGTCAAAGTCACCCATATTAGCTCTATTTTTGCATTCAGTTCTTACCAAGATTTTCATGACTACAAGGAAAGACTGTACATCCCAGCAGGTGATTGTTTATTTGTGTTAATGGCTCACAGTTGCTTCCTCAAGTGCTTTTATTATGCATGTTACATACATATTCACAAGCTTGGAGGTTTGGTTTTTTTTTTCCCAAATCTTAATAAATCCCTGGTGATTCTAACACAAAAAATCTTCTTTGAAATGTGATTTCATGACTTTGAAAGAAGGATATGTGATGGTTGTGTCCATACAACAATTTCCTGAGGATGTGCTGCTCTGTGATTACTGTTCACCAGCAGCTACCCAAGGACGGGTTGTATTTTTGTCACTGGTGAGTATAATGACTTCAGAATGCAAGTTCTTCACCACTGGATAGCAATGAATTACTTGTCAACCATAGAAACTATTCAGGAAATTTTCGGTTTCAGATTAAGTTCTACTTTCTTTATAAAATCGTACTCTAGGTTCCTGTCACTCAGCACCCTTCTTTTCATAATGTCTGTGGGCACACAGCTTGGTGTTCAGTTAGTACGAGAGCTGTGCAACCCTCAAGAGAAAAAGATGCATTTAAATTTCCTGATGCTAGAAGCATTTTATTTAGCTGTGTGATCTCTTCTTCCTTGACATCAAAGGAGAAACAGAAATGTGCCATAGTTGTATAAGGGGTCATTAGAAAGATGATGATATAGGACATCTTCAGCTTAGAGCTGTTTCCACAAATAGGCTTGTTATTGGGTGTAACATGGACAGCTACAAGTTTTTCTCAGAAGTTATATGCTGGTACATGAATGTTGGATATTTTCATGTTGAATTATTGGCAGTTTCTATCACTTTTTCTCCACTTCCTGTAATGCAGAGTTGACTGGAAAGTAAGGCTGAATACAGAACCTTTAGGTGTTCCATGTCTTATACATCTGTTTAACAGGACTCCGTGAGAAAGTGGTGCTCCCTTAAATAGGCTAGATTGCTGAACCAGATATATGGCAAAGCCACATAACATGCTTCTGCTCATTTTTAGTTTGTTTTGAGAGATATGTAATTCAGACTCGACTGCTAATGGAATTTGAAAGCTGTAACATTTACTGAAAAGCAGTAACTCAGACTGCAGCCAACACCTCAAATAATAGTCAGTGGTCCCTGAAGTAGGAAGCAATCATAAAGACTGGGCTTCTGACAGCTATTAATATTAATAACAGCAAATATTAATAACAGCAGTAACATGTTCCTCACTCAGGAAACTAATTTTATGGCCAGGCTTTTTTGTCATTAAAGCTGGTAACAGAAGTCTTCTCTTTTTTTCATCATTTTCTGCCATATTCTGAAAAGTAGCAAGTGTATAGGAAGCAAGCAAATAGCCAGGACAGCATTTTAAGGGTATCTGGTCAATGTACTCTGTCTCTAAGGACAGCAGTAGCATTCCTGCTTCTGCATCAGCTGCTGTGTCTCAGTATCCTGTACCTCTTTATAACCAGTTCTTACAAGTATAACTTGTAAGTCTGACCACAGTTTGTGCTTGAGCAGCAAAATTTTCTATGTGATTTAAAGCCACATCTGAAGATAACAACAACTGTTAGTTCCTTTCCTCCCGATAGTATAAATGAAAGATTCACCAGTGTCTGAGTTTTAATTGGGAGGGTCAGTTTCAATTATAAGGTTTGACCTCAGCAGCAAAGCACTGCCTGGGAAACAGGTTTATATTTAATGAAAAGAAGCTTGTTACTTGTTTTTGATCATGTAATAGTTACAGAATCACAGAATCAACTCTTAACGTATTTGCGGTCAATCTAACATCTTTCCACAGCGTAGAGCAGTTATTGTTACAGCAAATTTAGACATGATGTTAGTGTGCATGAAGAATGCACAAATGTGTTTGAAGGAGGGATTTTCATGATTCTAAAACAAGCCTGCTGCGAGATTGAGTAGCATAGTATTGGGTTCTTTTTTTTTCTGCACTGTTGTTTCTGAGGAAAATCATCTTTGGCACCCTGTATTAGTGTGTGTGCCAGAACACAAGAATGAATTATGGTGAAGATTTGCATTTTATTTGTGTGTAGCACAACAAATAATCAAAGCTACTTCATACATAAATATTTAAGGGTTTTTTTTGAAGGGGAAACTAATGTTCTTCCAGTTTACTGGCTTCTGTTTCAGAATTGATTTTCCTTCCCCT
Organism: Psittacus erithacus; assembly: GCA_009867235.2. NCBI lineage: Eukaryota > Metazoa > Chordata > Aves > Psittaciformes > Psittacidae > Psittacus > Psittacus erithacus. Next base: position 2,638 of record WYDI02015567.1, on the reverse strand, counting down.
GTTAATAGCCTGTCTGTTACAACTGAAGGAGGAGTGTAATGTAAATCAAGAAGCATATTTACCCTTGTAATAAAATTTACCGTGTAGCATAATTTATTTCAGCTTTTTTTGTTATGGAGTTCATTTTGAATTTTGAACGTTAACAAATGACTTATGTATTGTAAAAGCTCCAAGAAGTAAATCCTGGCAGTCATTGCCATTAGAAGTTACAACAGTAGCACAAACCTAATTACTAAATTAACAAAGATCAGAGTTTTTTGGGTTTTAAGACTTTCCGAATTTTGCAATGGTCATGATTCTGGAATCTTCGTTTGGGAAATGTGTATTTATCCACATGTAGCGATATTTGTACAGAACCGCCTCCATCAGTGATTGCACACCTAAATATAATCTTTGTGATTTATGGTAATGATTCAATTTCTAAGTGCCTTAATGGTTTTCATAGAGGCTGCTGAGTAACTGCATATCGCTATGTGTGAAGACACTATAATTCTTGAAACACTAAACAGGTATTGATGATGATGTGGATTCATTAGCTTCCAAAGCAACTTTGATGTTTTCTTACAGTAAATGTGTAAAACCCCTTTAAAAAGACGTTTGAAATTAGTGTAGCAAGAACAAAAACCTGGGGAATCACTGAACTACCATTTAGTTACAGTTCTGCAAGGAGCATGAAATTCTTTTTGAACAGAAAAAAGCCAGGAGTAGAAGGCGTCTGGCAGTACGGGCTGGGTTAGTTTATGAATGACTGAGGTACAGCCTGAAATGGGAATATATCCTTAGCTTCGGTTTTCAATAGAGATGATGATATTGCTCATAATCTGAAGTAAGGATTGGTGATGATGGTAATAATAATAATGACAAATAATAGTAACAACAACAACATATATTTATGAAAATTATCCTCTACAGAGTTGGAAATAAAACTCAAGCTTAATGTGGTCTGATTAGGCACCAGGTACTATCCATCCTTGAATATGAAGGAAGTCACATGCAAAACTGCATGGCCAAAAGCAGAAGGGAAGGACCACAAGACAGGAGAAAAGCAAATGCAATTTTGTAGCTGAACATAGGAAGGAAATGGTTCAGGTAACAACAAATTTAGTAGTATACAGTGCTTTGGAAGAGATTTTGAAGGATAGTTGGGTTATAGTATTTAGTATTTTGTCAGGTTTTATCCATTGTCTGTAGGCATGAAATTAGTAAGGGAATTAGCTGATGACTGTAAAGTAGAAAATGTAGATCTGAAGAACCAGATTTCTGTAACATAACATGGAAACTCATGATAATTTGCATTTTGATAATCTGCCAAAGTGGCTCATCTGATCACCTTTCTTGGCATGGCAGAGTGGAAACATTTAGTTTGGCAGAAAAAGCTCTGGAGATTCCAGTTTTTATCTTGCATAGGATTGTTTGTTATATCTGATTAAAATATATAAAAAGATGTTGTCATTGTTTCTCAATTCAATGTGAAGAGGCGTTTTGCTCTAGAATTATTCTAGAGAAACAGCTGCATTAAGTGAAGGAACTCAAAATTATTTTAGAATTGAAATCAGCGGAACCACAGCGTGGAGGTAAAGATTCTTTTCTTTCAGTACTAGGTTCTAAAAGTCAAATCCATTCTGTTTTTTAACATATTGAATACCATTATTAACAATCTTGTGTCAAAGTTACATTATTACAGGTGTATGTTTAATTATTGCATTATATATATTATATACAGGTATATGTATAATTATTGCATTATATAAAGTAGTTGAAAATTAGTACTCAAAAGTGGACTGTTAGGGTAATTGTAATAGACTTTGTTCTTTCTGAAGTAATCAAATATAATACCAGGCACCTACCGGTTGTTGTCTCAGAAAATTGACTATCTGGAATATCTAGAATTTATTTCCTTGTAGCTGCAAGACCAGTTGTGTGGAGAATAAATCATAAGGCTGTAAAATATTCCTGAAAGCTTAATGTGCCCAAATCCAATGTAACATTTTCCAAAATACTTCCTATGAATCTTGAAATATTGCTAAAATGAGGTCTTTTCTAATGGTTAGATTGTACCTTTCTTCTTTAACAAATAATACTTGTCTTAAAATATACCAGAACAAGGTTGCCAACCATATTGTGCCAACTTCTACACCACTAGAGTAGATGTTAATTTCATTACTCTCCTTGGTACATTTCTTTTTCCAGTCATAGAATCACCGAATTGTAGAATAGTTAGGGTTGGAAAGGACCTTAAGATCAGCAAGTTCCAACCCCCCTGCCAGGGGCAGGGACACCTCCCACTAGACCGTGTCACCAAAGGCTCTCTCCAACCTGGCCTTCAACACTGCCAGGGATGGAGCATTCACAACTTTTCCTGGGCAACCCATTCCAGTGCCTCACCAACCTTACAGTAAAGAACTTCTTCCTTATGTCCAATCTAAACTTCCCCTGTTTAAGTTTAAACCCGTTACCCCTTGTCCTATCACTACAGTCCCTAATGAAGAGTCCATCCCCAGCATCCTTATAGCCCCCCTTCAGATACCGGAAGGCTGCTCCGAGGTCTCCATGCAGCCTTCTCTTCTCCAGGCTGAACAGCCCCAACTTTCTCAGCCTGTCTTCATCCAGGAGGTGCTCCAGTCCCCTGATCATCCTC
>WYDI02015564.1:0-24861 GCA_009867235.2 Psittacus erithacus | reverse complement strand
AGGAAAGGAAAGGAAAGGAAAGGAAAGGAAAGGAAAGGAAAGGAAAGGAAAGGAAAGGAAAGGAAAGGAAAGGAAACAAACCACCTTTTAATTCTATATTTAGGCATAAAGAAATAAATACTTAGCAACCAGGAATTCAGAGGTCACAGTAGCTTAGTTTAATACAATTTTAGAGCCTAACTTTAACCTCCATGATATCTCACAATCTTAGTCCACAACAGCTATTTAAAATCTACATGAAGAATTTGTTTAATAAGATGATGATCTCTGACATATAACTTTTTTTTCATTTTTTTCACTAGGACATGTGGATTCAATGTGGACACGCACTTCTGTATGTCTTATCTTTTTCCTTCCTTAATGCTATGTGAGAAGGGTGTACACATCAAATATCAGTTGGAAGGGAGATGCTATTCCTATGCTAAAACTGGGAACTAAGGTCATGAAAGACTAGATCAATAAAGGTATACTTAGGAATGCTTAGCACTGAAATACGTAATCTTTTAGTATTTTGCCATCAAGTTGAATTGTCTTGCATGTGACAAGTCCCCATTTAACAGCACACTACTTTTCAGTAGGGCCTGTTGCAATGGGACAAGGGGTAATGTTTTTAAAATAAAAGAGGATAGATTCCTCTTTTTTTTTCCAAAATACCTGACCCTACTACTTTTGTACCAAAAATTTATATGCAATGTTTAGCAGTTTTTCCTAGTAAAAACAGTATGGAGAGAGAAAATTATTTCCCCACACATTCTGTCCCTCTTCTTACTTTTTTCTTCTAGCAGTTCAATTGATTTTCTCATAGATAATTTAAGAAGTGGGAAAAAAACCTAAAATATGTCACTTTCATTAAGACATTTTCATAGCAAAAGTCTACCTTGAAATGAGTGCAATACAAAGAATTCAAGAGGTTACGAACAATAACACAGTTGGAGTTTTGCTGCAAAAGTGGGAAAAAAGTCAATCTGTTCTACTAAGGTATATTAATCTGATGACCATTCAGTAGAATATTTTTCCCAAAAAACTGATGGACTGGGTTTCAGCAAGCATTTGCCCCATTAGCATTTAGATCTCATTAAGAAACAAATCACAGGAGAAAATACGGAAGGAGAGTATTAGACAAATGTTCTCTCTTTCTTTGTGATAAATACCTCGCTCTAAAAATGACGACATCTCTCTCACACTCTGGAATTTCAGATAGATGTGGTCCCCTCTGGGACATAAGCATGAGAATACTGTCCAGGGGCAAACGACTGACTGCAGCAGGACATAGCAAGGGATTGCTTGGCTATGCCATCTACCTGCTGCCATAGTATACAATAATAGAGGACATAGTGCCTCCCTAGAAAAATGCAAGATCCAGAAGTCTGGAAAGCAGACTTTGTTAAACTCTTCTGAATACTAAACATTGCAGAAGAGCCAGGGAAGGCTCTTCTGCAAGGAATAGGAGGTCTGTGACAAAGGACAGGCAGAGGTTCAAGGTCATTTATGTATCATTTTCTCGTACCAGCTTGCCTTCCATCAGAAATTGTGGAACTGTTGGTACATGCCTTCATGTGCCTAATTTAAGTTTGTTTCTGCTGCAAGTTCTGAAGAGTTTGCATAATTCACATATTACTGACATCTTACTGCATAATAAATTTCTTCAGATGACATTTTCCCAGATTCTGTCCATGAAGAAATTTATTTTCCTGCATATATGTAGTATCTTGTTCTTTTCTTTGTTTTAAAGATGCTTTACATTACATTTTACAGAATTTCCAGAGGTAGTTCAGGTAGATATTTGAACTGCTGTTCTTAAAATCACCTCAGTAATGCAGAGTGTGCCTTATGGTCCTGCCTTTGGGATACCTCTTCCTGTAACATGCTGGTAAGACATAGCTGTAAAATGTAAACCACTCTTCCAAAACCTACTGAATGAAACCAAATTTATTATTGCATTTTTAGATCATAATACACCAAATTTATTAAATAATATGAACAACTACCATGCAACTGAGGTTTTTCATCCATTGGTATCTGTAAGTTATTTAACTTGTAATCCTCATTCTTGCAAAGTCAATGGGAGTCTTATTTCAGTAAAGGCAAAATGGTTTCAAGTTTACCGGTAAGTTTCCAAGAGGCAACAGCAGAATACCAAAACATCCTGTTTTGCCTCACTTTTTCTACCCAGTTCAAGGACGCAATTGAACATGCTTATTCTTTGACATATGAAGCTTTCCTATATTAGAGGCCACAGCATATAGCTGTCTTCCACATAATATACGACATCTGCATGCTAAAATAGTGGAGGGAATATGGACTACAATGCCATTAGAAAACAGATGTGTCCAGTCCTGTACATTCTAACAAATGAAAAATTTCTAAAATTTGAATGAAAATCAGAACCTTTAAACACAGCAGTGGATTAAAGCTGAACCTGAGGGAAGACTAAGAAAAATAAAAGCATTAACTGCTGAGATCACCTTGGCACATTTCAGGTCAAAACAGAATTTCCTGAAAATAGAATGAGGCATTTTTCTATGAAACATAGAACAGATCAGTGATAAAATTATATGGCTTCCACAATACTTGTTTCTTTCAAAATTTAAATTTTCTATCTTGGTGAAGTCTTTGCAAGAGTAACAATTTGTCAATACGTAATTCATTTTGATATTCTATCAGAATAGTAGTGGCTTCAGATATCTCTTGGGGACTGCTTTCATTTTGCATCTTTTTTTATTAATCAACAAATCCTTCCACTCGTCCTCCAAGTGCCTCTCCTGAGAAGGGAAGGGTTGACGACTTCCTAGCCCCCTTCTGGGATATAGAAACTCTGCTAAACCTATCTACCTAGTTATAAAACCTCAGAAGTGAGAGCAATTAATTTACTTGTCCATATTGTGTCAGGTACTGATTGCACGTTGCTGCTGTTTTCTAAAAACTGGCTTTAAAATGTATCTAAATTTACATTTTCTTTTTATGTTAATTCTTTCCATCATTTTAGCTACTCTCCAGGCTTATAATCTATTTAACTGTCAGTCCTGATATATCGTTATCCCTCAATTTCTACCTCTTACATTTGCAGCAATATCTCCTGTTTTGTTAAATGATTCTTCTCTTGAACAATTCTTTAAGGGTAACACTGCCCCACTTGGCTGCTGTTTAGCACTTATAAATGGGAGAGACAAAAAGATTTACAAAGATATCAGCTTTCTAAGGCAGGCTTGCTGTCTTACTATTGGAGTAATCAGACCACAAACAAATTAATCAGAAAATCTATGTCTTAATCACTATGACCCAATAATATGGCTGTTGCAGAAGGCACTATGTGGACAGCCAAAAGCTGTCTCAGTTCCCACTATACAGGTTCTGTTGCTTCAGAGTAAACACCAGAATTTCCTAATGTTGAGGACTTCATAGACATTTTTTTCTGTCTTTTGGATTAATTCAAGATTGGCTATGTCAGAGTATGTGCTTAAGAATAGAAAGCTATCAGTTTTTCACCACTGGTGGGAAAGGATTTTGCTAATGGGGAGAGAAGTGCTGCAATCATGCATTAATCAAACAGATTTTAACCAACAGATAACAAGTAACTGTAAAGCATATGGCTGTGAGTTTCCCTTTTTAAAATAAAAAGTAAAAATAAAAAATGGACAGTTCTGGAAAGTGAGACAGGACAATTTTTCAAAATGTTTTCCTCTCTGCTCTAGTGACTGAAGTCAGTCAGAAGCAAATTCAAAACCAATTTGTAGAATGAAAAAAAACTATATTTATGAAGATTGCTTTTTGTAACACAGGCTAATAGGGAATATTCCTGTGTGAATTATTGCCAGGCATGTATGTTTACCTTAAGGCTCCAGCAGATGGCAAATGGCATTCTAAAAGTTTGATGCTAAATTTAAGCTGAGTTGTAAGTTGATACTGCTAGCAATAACAGTTTTAATATCAAGTCACAATGAAGCAGCAGAAGAATAACAACCAGGGACAGCAGAAGCAGAAATTTCAATCAGTCATAATATTTAATTGAAAAGCTTTTGTAGTGAAACTATGACTGTTTACAAGACTAGAAATTCAAATGATGTGATTTAGTTAATGTCTCACAGCAAATGTAAAAGCAGCTGGACCTCAACGTAATGTTCACTGTGAGGTTCCATTTTTATTTTTTTTTTTAAATGGTATTTAAGCAGAAGAGTCAAAGCTAATAGACTTCCATGGTTGTAACTCGGGGAAAAAAATTAACCCTAACATCCTTCAACAGTTCTACAGTCTATTTGATATTATTTTAATGGATGACTGAAGAGTTGAGGGAAACTCATACAATCCACTAAATATATCATTTCAGACACATTCCATAAATGTTTGAAGTGTGTATCTGATTTGCTCTTCTGCTTGCTGAACATTTATGTTTTTAGGATTTTGCAGATCTGAAAGTTTACCATTTCCTTTTCAGCAAAATGCAGACTGTTTCACAGGGAATAAAGAGTGTATGCTCTTCCATGAGGATTTCTTCTTCTTTGGTTTTATTGCTTTCAGCATGTGAAATAAAAGGTGGGTTCACCTACAAATCAATGGTTGGGTTTTGGCCAACACTTCAAGAACACGAGCCAAGTCTTGTTCAGAGAGAAGAAAGTTACACCAAGCCTAAGTTTACAAACGGAAGGAAAGCCAAAGCCATTAGCTGACCACAAAGAAGAAGTTCTTCAGGAGCCCTTTGCCCAAGTAATGCACAGAGGGGGCTAGGAAAACAAATCACAAGCTCATTTGAATTGGTTTCAGATTTTACAGAAAAAAAAATAAAAAAATCCTTAAAAAGGCTCCAAAGCTCACAAACTCCAAAACTGAAGTGTGTGATTCTGACTCTTTGTTTAATGACTAAAACTCAGAATTTTTTGCCTTTGCCAAAAAAGATCCATTTTGTGACATTATAAATAAGCTACTGCTTTTGTATTTCCTAGAGAAAACTGACTGTTCAAAATACCACTTTAATATTTTCCCTATTTTTTTGTATGTATTCTTCATATTCTTTGTGTTTTCCCTCACTCACATAGAGCAGCTTATCTTTTCAGCTAACTGATTCCTGGTCAACACACAGAAATGATACATCTCCCACTTGGAGTTCAAAATATCAAGAAAGCCAGCAAAAGCAGGTTTTCTTCTCTAAGATGAAAGATAAATTTTCCAAGAGGTTTTGCATATTCCTTGTTTATCTTTGACAAAATAAAATACTGTCTTTATGCATATGCACCTGGCTGTGAAATATTTTGAAACAATCAGAACTAAACCTGGTATTTCCATAAATGGAATAACGAAATAAAAAAACCTATTGGTCAGTTGTTTTCAGATCACAAAGCAGAATGAAGTCAGTGGTTTTAAAAATATACAATGGCATTTTATTAAAAAGTACGGTTTACTTTAGTTTGCACCAAAACAATACTTTTGATTGCATAAAACCTTTTATCTGAAGTTCCTAACACAGCATTTAAAAGCTGTATTGTGACAGTAAAGCACAGAAAAGCTAAATGGCGAAGCACATCAGCAGCAGAGATGAAAATGAAAACCAAACTTCCTGAGTCACTCTCCCTTGATATCATCCAACATCAGTGTTGTCACTTTTGCAAGACTCTTTGAAGTCATACGGCAGTTTCTGTATTAACTTGAATCTCATCTGTAGACTGACCAATGGAGAGAAGTAAAAAGGAGGTAATGTTTTCCACAGTGTCTAAAAGCCAATAACATAAAAAAATGCAAAAAAGGTATCTGGCAAGTTTTTGAAAAGTACTCAAAACTAAATCCCTTCAAGTCTGATGTCCTGGGTTCAACAGTAGAAGTCATTTTTCTCCTTCTTAGTAGGTGGTGCAGGGATGTGTTTTTGACTTTCAGCTTGGGAACAGTGGTGATAACAAAGATGTTTTTAGCTGCTGCTTAGAATGTTTAGTCTGAGCAAGGACTTTCTGAGCCTCATGCTCTGCCAGGGAGGAGGGGAAGCCAGGAGGAAGCAGAGAGAGGACACCTGACCCAAACTGACCAAAGAGGTATTCCATACCACAGCACATCATGCCCACGATGTAAACTGGGAGTCACACGGAAGATAGCTTATCATTATTATTATTGGTGGTAGCAGTAGTGATTTGTGTTACACCTTAGTTACTGGACTGTTCTTATCTCAACCTGTGGGAGTTGTATTCTTTTGAGTCTCTTCCCCATCCCTCTGGGAGCCGGGGTGGGGGAGAAAGGTGGAGGGAGTGAGATAGAGACTGTGTGGTTCTGAGTTACTGGCTGACTGGACTTAAACCATGACATCTGGCCAGTCAAATTAATATATGATATTACCTTTAATTACCTTAATACTTTAAAGAGAAGGAGCCCTAGCATGGGCTAGTAATCCAATTGTGCATCGTTGTACATACTGTTCTGAAAATCGTGTCATCATGTGAAAAACTGCTTAGCCTGGTTACAGTCAAGTTAGTGTGGGTATGATTCCACACTCCAACATTGCACCATCGTTTCGCTAGAGAGACCTCCAGCCAACTATACCAGCCCTGAGTGGCAGCAAGCTGGTTCTGCATCCTCACAGAGGAACTGGATTTCCAGCATTAAACACCAGATGCCCTCTGAAATCAATAGTCCTAGAAGAACTGAGAAACTCAACTCTCTGAACACAGACATTTGCACTAGCCCAAAAGACATGAAGGAAGCTATAAAGAGACAATACAATTCAACCAAAGCCATTGTAGGGCCACACTCATGCTTTAGATCATGTGTTTTCTTCCTGAAGCTACCAGCAGACAAGGTCACCTTGTGGTTAGGGTGAGAAGAGAAGAAAACAACAGCAGGGCAAGCAGTAGAAGAACAAACTGGAAGAAAATGTATTTTATTCACTTACTCTGGTGGCTAAAAGATCTCTAGATGACTTCTTGTAATTAACATGGGTATTCAAAATTCCAGTGTCCATCGAGGAATGCATTTACAAGTAAAAATAACTTTATCTAGCAAATAAAGATCTTAATTCAGTTAAGACTTTAATTCCCTGACCTAAAATTTGAAGGTTAATCTGTACTGACGTCTTCTGACGCACTCAAAATATTATGCTGCACCATTTTGGCCTCCTTCTATTACCTTTTAAAAATTACTTGATGACATATTTTGTTCTTGGATTTGGCTTTTACTCATGTAGAATTTATGACATTTTTCCTCCTATGTAAGAAGAAACTTTACAAAAAAGTTAATTTAGGCCACTCTGAACTTCACCTCAGAGTTTTTGCTTTCTCCTATCTCCCACTTCTAATTAAACAAGATTCAGCATCCATGAAACTGGGAAGATTCCTGTAGCCTGAGACAATCAAAAAACAGGATTTTGGTGCAGATAGCTCTTCCATTGATTCACAAAGCCACTTTTGTTTATTTATTGATTTCATAATGTTAATCCTTCATATAACAGCAACAGTGACAGTGGAATTAAACTTTGTGACTGTAAAAGGTATTGTATCCTGCTTTGAAAATTAATGTCTCAGTCTCACATTAGTATTTATTTTATGTAACTTCACTTAGAGCGCCTTGACATTTAACTTGCTGAGAAAAACATTATCCATTCACAGTGTTCAATTCCATTTGCCTCACTTCTCACTTATGCCAAATAAAATTGACATCAGCTAATCAGGCAGCTGGAGGCTGAACTGTTTTTTATTGTTATTTACTGATGATCTTCTTATAAAATGGCAAAGAAAAAAAAAAGCTATTTTATTTACAAAAGTATGTCCAGTTTTTCTTGACTAGAACATGCAATAAGTTTTCTTCCTTCAAAACAATCTAGTTTTGGACAGAAAAAAGGATTAAAAAGGAAAAGAAAAAGTCAAAAATTACCACTGCATCTGTATCTATCAAAAAGGTGGCAGTGTTTACATTAATCTTTGTAAAAAGCAAGATGAAAACATTGCAAATGAAATCATCACACAGAAAAAAATCTGCCCTAGCATTTACGCTAGCATTTCTTGTGACAATATTTTCTTTGGTGGAGATTATTTCTTTAAATACATTGTTAATTTCTTTTCTTTTTTTTTTTCCCCCATAGTTTTGTGCAACATTTAACAAAAGAGAAAAAAGATAAAATATTTTCAAGATTCAGAATCTCAGGAGCTCATTCTCCACCATTTGGATAATTATTAGATGCTTTAGGTGCCAGGAAATATTTATAGCATTAACTTAATATCTGAAATTGTGGCGGTATGTTTCCATTCTGACAACAGAAATATACTATCCAACATAATTTTAGATGTTATAGCTAGTTACATAACTGTCCAAATAAAAAACTTTCCTTTGTGATAGTAGGCAATGAGTTGGAAATACGAATTATCTGATATTATGCAATTACTTCTGTGTATTACTTTGATTTTTATGTCAATTCAATGCCTCTATATTGCTGTGTTCTGAAGGCATGAATACAAGAGCCGTTGATTAATTTGCTCTTTGCTCATGCATTGTTATTGTGCAAAAGGGCTGCAGGCATGGCCTATGAGAAGCAGCTGAGGACGCTGGGTTTGTCTGGGATGGACAAGAGGAGGCTGAGGGGCGACCTCACTGCTTGCTGCAGCTTCCTGAGGAGGGCAATTGGAGAGGGAGGTGCTGAGCTCTGACCCTTGGGATCCAGTGACAGAGCATGCGAGAATGGCTCAAAGTTGTGTCAGGGGAGGCTCAGACTGCACATTAGGAATCGTTTTATTACCTAGAAGACGGTCAAACACAGGAACAGGCTTCCTTGAGAGGTGGTCGATGTCACTGGTTTAGGAGCATTTGGACAATGTCCTCAATAGCATGCTTTAACTTTTGATTAGCTAAACTTTCAAAGTAAGCAGCGTGCAACCCCATGCTCAGCTGCTGCCTGAATCTAGTGACAATTCAGTGTTACACAGTGGAGATCCCAGTCTTTTTAAGAAGCCTTTCCCTGGACATATATAGAAGCATATCAGTTAAGAGAATGCAGAGCAACAAAGTACCTGCTTTATTCTTAAGTCCAGTTAGCAGCCAGAGACTGAGCATTACTTTCAGCAGACTCCCCAGTGCAGTCCATTTTAAACCAAAACTATATGACCAGACTCCAGAAGATTCAGTAGCTGCCACACCTCCAACTAAAAATAATAATTAAAAAAACCCCACCCAAAACAAAAGAAAAACAACAAAAAAAACCAAAATCTTACAAACCCTCTTATCTTCTGCTTGTTATATCTTTTCCTCAGTTATCCTATCAGACACCTAGTTATCAAGCTACTGAAACTAGGCTGCCGTTTTTATAATTAACAAATAATTACTTATTTTAAGCACAACAGCCCAACCTACATTCTGAGAGTAAAGACAGGAAGACAATCTAAGCATAAAAGTTCTTCACTGTGGCCCTTGCTTGCATTTGCTCTAAACCTTGTGTCCTTCTTGATAGTGTATTTTTCACAATCCCTTCCAGAGGAGTTATAAGCCCATAAAAAGTTGTAGAACCACTAGAAATTTGGGTAGTATTTGTAAAGAATGAAGAGATAAAATTTATAATTAACCAACATTTTTAACAGTTACAGCAATTCTAATCCAGCAAGCAAAAAACATTTGCTAATCTCTGAAAATTGCAACACTTCTTTCATAAGAACGTAAATGTCCCTAACCATAACATAGAAACAACTTCAATTCTCAGATATTGATATAAGTGTCAGTATATATATTTTGATAGCTCATCAAAAAGAACTGAGGATGTTAAATAATGACATCTTCAGTTCAGGTGCTCCCACATGTAACACAGATGCAGTTTTTGTGTTTTGACTTATTCTCTGACTGCCCCCTAATTCCTACACTGCAAACACCGTGAAACTCTCATGTAATGAGAATGCAGCTATTTATCCTTCTTTACATGAAGCCTAGGCTTGTATTTTAAAGCAAAGTCTGCCAACACGATGTATGCAGGATGCTTCCATAATGAGGGCAAAGCTTGACAAAGAACACAAAGACATCTAGATTTATTCCACTTGTAGCCTTTTCCAGCCATCTGAAACTGAATGATTTAAATAAGCAGAATAATTTAAAATCTATTACGAATTGCGAGAGAGTTTAACATTAACCTAACCATGGTTAACCTGCTACAGTAATATATAAACCCTGCTTAATTTTGTCAGACGCAGGACAGTCTATTAAAAAGGATAAAAGGTGAAAATTCTAATAAAATATTCCTCTTGGAAAGACAACATAAACTTCTGTTTTCCTCGATTTTAATCCAGTTTTTGCACTGCTTCAATGTTTTCTTTTCATTTGAAATCAGGCAGTTCATATAATTTATTCCGCAAAACTGCATGGTGGCTACAAGCCAAATTCTCAGAGGAAATTGATGCACATTGGAAGCTTACGATTAAGTTCTTTAAAAGTAATACCCATAAGGTCTGAGATGAAGAAGACACTGAATTAAGTCTTCATTAAGAAATATAGTATCTCATCTGTGCTATTTAGGTCCTTTTGCAACATTCATTGGAGCTATTTTTAAGTTACAAGTTGAGTTTAAAGCTGACCTGAACAGCAAGTTCGTGCTTCTTTAGCCCTGAAAAGGAATATTAGACCTACTGTTGGATTTCTTCATACTTATTTTTTGCTTCATTTTCCCTAAGAAATAATTTTGACAGATTACCTAGATAGGCAAAATAGGAAGCACAATGTTTTTGCCAGCCCTTACTGAAATTATAGGAAGATTACCATTAAATTGAAGAAGGGATTAGCCCTCAATAGATTAGGCAAAGCTGTGCCAGTTTTTTAATCACTTGCTTCATGGAATGTAATCCAAATACAGGAATTTAACATTTCAGAACAGTACCACAAATACCTAAACTAAAAGCCCCTTGAAAGCCCATATAGCTATGCTTTAATCACCTCTAACCATGCTGGAACCAAAGTCCAGAACATACTCCTAGAAGTCAGAAAACATTGTTATTTCAAAAGATTAAGTAAGATGACATGGGTCTACAGACACTGCCAATCTTTCATGCAATGCCATGAAGAAAACAGGCAGTTAAAACCACAGTTTTGAGTCATTCCTATGGCAGCAAGGAATGAAACCCATGTTTCTTGGTAAAATGGGATATCTAAAAGTCTGCTAGCTACTTTAAGAAAGAACATACCTTATTGATGCTGTTAAGATAGAACACCAGCAGAAAGGAATGAAAGATTCATGTGGCTGGTGAGATCCTGACTCTAATCAGCAGAGAGTGAGAAGCCCCAGGTCTAGCTTAGTATGATTTAATGGTTTTCAGGCTGAGGTTTGGAATAAGATGTCTAAACATCTATTGGATCTGCACCCCTTCCTTTGCAAAGAAAATGTATTTCCATGTAGTTACATTAAATTAACATTAGCAAGAACACTATGTTCCTAAATAGCTGGCAGAAGTGCAAATAAAAATAAATTTCCCTTATTGATATTTAAATTTTTACTCCTTGGCACATCTGATTTTGTAGAACAAGGGTTGTTATTCAAAATACACAAGATCTGAATTGAAATGTAATGTGACAAATAGTTGGTCTTCATGAACAGTTTCATTGCTTTACATACGTACATATATATATATGTATGTATATATATGTGCTTTATAAAGCACCACAACAAAACATGTCTAGATTTTTGTGAAGTACTGGGCATGACAAGTGGAAGACCTACTCCTATCGCACTGAGACCCATTTTGGGATCTGCGTCATTGTTTGGGGAAGCCACAAGAAGTCAGTTTATTTGTGGAGTATGATGGTGGTATTTGGTTGTATTCACTCAAAAAAATTAACTTTACCAATAGAAAATTCCCTCTGCAACATTCACTAATTCTTGGGTTTACATTTCAGAGTGATGTGGATAGAACTAAGTCCCCAGATCAGAGCACACTATATGTTAAATTTGCCTAGAGCCTGCAGTAATATTTAAACCATAAGCCTTTAAAACAAAGAAACAAATTAACAAAATAAATAGACAAAGAAATAAAAAAAAAAAAACCCAACACCAAAACAAACAAACAAAAAAAACAAACACAAAAAAACCCCAAACATTAAAGTGTCTAGTGGGTACAGGTGCCTCACACTGTGATTACCCATGCAGGACTCTCCATCTTTAAGAGGAGTGGAGGAGTGGAGAGTCAGACCTCATATGACGTCTCTCAGAAGGATCTGAATGTCTTACTTGAATGAAATACTTTATGTTCCTTTTTTTCTGTTGCAAATAGGCTACTGTAAACACTGCTGCTTTGAAAGCAGGACATATTTTTTGCTTATTACTTATTTTCTCAAAGAAGAGACATAAGCATTTTCCTTAGAAGATGGGAAGGAACACTTCTATAGAGCACAGAGAGAGGCATCTGATTCCCAGAGAGTGAAAGGATTTGGGACAAATTTATAGTATTCCCTAATGTCATTTCAGGCAGTGCCCTGCTGAGCATACAAGACATTATGCATCCCATTTTGGGAAGCCTTTCTTTCTTGTGTAGGAACCCTAATGCGGACCTATGGATTTCTGTCTGAATTCTGGTGCTTAAAAATCAAAAGTTGTACTACTCAGCCTTGAAAAGGCTGTATCTTCAAAGATTTTACACTTACTTTCATTACAGCTCAATTTCTTGAGCTTTCAGAAAGTGCAAGCAGCAGCATAAAAGTATTCAGCCATAAGAGTTTGTCAGGCAAACAGACACAAATATCTCAGGTAATTGGAACTTTACATGACTTTGAAGTTTCAGACAGAAAATAAAACTTAATTTATTTTGAGTCTTGGGAAAATGTACTAGCAAACGAGCATTTTATTTCCTTAGCTTCTTCATCTTTATTTGGAAAGCTTTTCAAAACAAGTTTGAAGGCACTGAAGCTGCACGGGGCACACAGTTTGGTAACAGTGTAAAAACATGAGGGTTTAAAATTAAAGAAACAACATTGTTTAATCATTAATAATGCTAACAGAACCACTTTGATTAGAAAAAAGGCTCCTAAAGTTTATCAGATACTACTTATTAAGCCAATAATATCTATAGGGTATAACATTTTCAAAGGAAAATGGTCTGTGCTGGTTTTGGCTGGGATAATTTTCTCTACTACTACAGTAGCTAGTATGGGGCTATATTTTAGATTTGTGCTGAAAACAGTGTTGATAACAAAACCATTATTGCTAAGCACTGCATATACTGAGCCAAGGCTTTCTCTGCTCCTCACTCCATCCCACCAGCAAGCAGGCTGGGGGTGCACGAGGAGTTGGGAGGGGACACAGCTGGAACAGCTGACATCATCTGACCTAAAAGAATATTCCATATCATATGGTGTCATGCTTAGCATATAAAACTTGGGGAAGGAGAAAAAAAGGTGGGGGGGAGATGTTCAGAGTGATGGCATTTGTCTTCCCAAGTGATCATTATACATGATGGGACCCACCTGCCTGACCATGGAAGGGGTGAATGGATTCCTTGCTTTGCTTTGCTTGTAGGCACAGCTTTTGTTTTACTTGTTAAAATGTTTTTATCTCAACCCACGAGTTTTCTCATTTTTACTGTTCTGATTCTCTCCCCATCCCACAGTGGGGTGGAGGAAGGAATGAGCTAGTGGCTGTGTGGTGCTTAGTTGCTAGCTGGGTTAAACCAAATGTGGTCTCCAGGTGAAACAAGTATCTCCAAGATGCTTGTTTGCTTAGGAGACAGTTTTATTTCTGACAGAATTATCTGCCATTTAATTCACTTTTGTTACATGGAACTTATATTCCTGAGGAAAGTTAATACACCCTGGCATCTGTTTACTTTTTATGATCTGTCTAATCACATAGCTAATACTATCAAATATATCTGAAGTACATACAACATACAAACACATTTAAAGTAACAGAGAACTCACTCCCTGATGCTAGACAGCTTACCCAGGTATTTAAACCTAAGCAAAGTGAGTTTAAAGTATACAGGAAGCACTGCCAGCATCTTCTGCTCACATTGGAACATTTTTCATCTCTTTTTTAATCATATGGCACAAGGTGCTATGGAAATCTGGACCAAAAGTTTCAATATTTCTCTGAGACTATGAGATTGCTCTGAACATTAAAGAGAGAGTTTTCAGGGCTTATGCATTTGCCTTTGTAACATTAGCCAATATTTCCTTCATGCTTGCTGTTTCATCTTTTTTACACCATATCATTCTGTTGACAAGCAAGGACATCTATGGTCAGTGACTTGCCTAAGGCTGGAATCAAAAAAGATTGTCAAAGCAAATCAAGGTCTGGAAACAGACCTGTCAGATGGTAAGTGTCTTGCTATTTACAAATGCAGTACAAGTCTATGGTTTGATGTTTGAGCATGGGTAAAGTTTACATAGCAACGTACCATCTGGAACAAGTGGCCACTGAGATTCAGATTTCCAAAAAGACTCTTGGGATACTTGCAACTAACATACGTGTAATCAAAGTAACTGCAAGACTCCCCTATAGACCAGTGGTCAGGACAAACCTTCTTTCCACATCCCTTTCCAATGAGGGTAATGCAAAGTCCTCCTGCAGAGAAGCTTATTTGGACTTCAGGTGCAAAAGGAGACAGCTTGCAGCTAGCTGTTGGGCTGGCAGCCCATGCAAAACCTGGAAAAGAAAGACTGTAATCAGGGTCACAGCCAGAGATCATGGTGGCGATAGCAAACTACCCCCCTCCCCCCGCCCCCGCCCTCCTAATTCACTCAGAACATGGAGGTATGAAACAATGCCCACAGCTGTCTGTTTACCTGCTGAGCTCTCCAAGACGACAAACCTAGGACATGATTCAGGGCCTGGCTGCTTAGGAAGAGCTCTCACACTGCCAAAGTCTTATAATTTTGCTCTGTGTCAAGAGCATAACTGAGCCTAGAAGCAGTGACTAAATTATTCTGCATGTTTGAACTATGAAAGGAAGGAAACAATGTGTTTTTATGGTTCATGAGTTTTTTGTTCTTATTTTAGCCATTGAATATTGCACATCTCTTGTCCAGGTGATTTCTGTTATCTTACATATTCCTTCAACTAGTCAGCTCCCATTTTCAAGAAGGCTGTTTCCTGTCATCCCCTCAGACTCTTCCTCTTATCCACCCACCAAGCAGTAGAGAAAAAGAAACTCATGGAGAGGGAGGGAGGGAGTGAGGCGTAGGTGCTTACAGAGAGAACATTCAAATGAACTGAGAAGTGAGAGACTGAATGTTTGTTTTAGCTGAGGATGTTGGAAAAAAAAAAAAAGGTGTTGGAGAGAAGAAACATGTTTTCTTCGCACCCTCCAACCCGCTGCAAAAA
This sequence comes from Psittacus erithacus, assembly GCA_009867235.2. Classification (NCBI taxonomy): domain Eukaryota; kingdom Metazoa; phylum Chordata; class Aves; order Psittaciformes; family Psittacidae; genus Psittacus; species Psittacus erithacus. The sequence continues at coordinate 9,611 of WYDI02015564.1, read as the reverse complement.
AAGTAGAGCACAGTTATTTGTATGTTAGGAATAAGCATTCAGTGGCACCTGCCGGGGCTGTATTTAGCTACTAGGGTACTCCATCTACTAGCTACTACTATCTCCTGGGTATGGCTTAGTATAAGCTTCTGCATTTTACAGGAAAGTCCAATGTTACACATACAAATGGTTTGGAAACAGCCTTTATGTGAACAGAAAAATCCTTCCTCACTTATGTAGCCCTGCAGCACCAAAATAAGTTTTACTGAAAGAGAAAACAATCTCTTCCATTGGCTCTTCCATTATACTGAAGCTTTTGTCTACTTCAAAGCACTTGGTATATCAATGCAGCTATAGTAATGAAAATACCAGTGCAGATGCATGGTTTGACAATATGATTTCATACTAGGATAAATCTCTGTAGTTTGTCAAGGTTTCTCTGCAAAGAAAAAGATACATATTTTAAACTGGTAGTGAACATAAATTATTGATCTGAAAGCTGCAATGTTGAACATTCTGAGGGTTGCATCAGCTTACAATTATGAATTAATTTTTGTATCTTTGCTAACAGGTTACATTCTCTATGAAATTGTTTTAAGTTAACTTTCCTATTGAAGTAGATGATGCCTAATTAGATTTCTCTCCCACTACATTTAAAAAAAAAGACCTTGGTTTGTCCTGGTGTCAGTGAGAGATTGGGTCAGAAGTGCTGTTTTTATTGGATTTATTTTATTCCCTTTTTTACATAATAAACAGGAAACAGGAACCAAACATGTAGCAACCTTATTGGTCCACAACAATTTTATATAGCAAAATGGATAAAAAAAGGGTTTCCATTGCTACATCTTGCAATGGACTGACATCTGGCAGAGAACAACCTTTCTAAAGTTCAGGCACCGCATTAAAAAGATTAAAAAGGGCATCATTAGAATTGAGGAGGGAACTGTTACTCAGCATTTCAATTATTGAGCTACATGAGTGGCAGTAAGAAATAACAGACACAAATTAGTACTATTGAATGTTCTTAAATATATATTCAGCAGCATTGAAAAGTGATATGTGTTTGGATACCGTTGTACATTTGGAAACATTCAAATAAGCATATTGCTCTGTCTCTACTTTCTCAAAATTCAGTTTCCAAAAAAATTTGTCAGTGCAAAATTATGGTCCTTGAATGTTCTCCTTATTAGTCTGATTGTACCCCTATTAGCATTTTTCTCCACTTTTTTCCCTGCTTTGGCCATATATAATTTATGGAGAGCATTCTCACAATTTACAATCCAACAAAATAAACAGCAAGGCACCTTCCATAAAATATGATATTTTTAATAAGCCTACAGAGACTGTAAGTACTGGATGCTGTATATATTCCAAAAAATCACTCAAGGTGTGCCATTAGTGAATACAGGGGCTTTACAGTATACATGATTTGCCATGTGGCTGTCACTATAAGAAAATGAAAGTCCATGGTGTCTCCTACAGATGCTGATGAACTTGGATGTGATTTTTACCTAAATACTGGAAGTGAATAATATCTATCTTTCTTCCTTCATATATGGCAAATAATGCCTTAAACAAATTTATATTTTCCTCCCTGTCTTAATTGTTAACTGAAAGAAAATTTGGGGATATTTGTCATTGATTGTACTGTTGGGAGTGGCGGAGAGAGTGTAAAATATTTTTCAGGCTAGCCTTTTCCTCTTCTTTTCTATAGTCTAAGTCATGCTGTCATGCTTAAATTAAAGCAAAACAAAACCAAAGACCAAAAGCCTCAACAAACCAAGCTGTCAATCTTTGAGGCCAGTTGTATTTATCATGTTAACAGAGATATTGCTGTATGGATTTCAGCAGTATTCAGCTGTCACATTTACTCACATGAACTGGATAAATCTGTAATGGCTGAAAGACAGGAATTGATTTATGAGTTTGTCAGAATGACTGTAACCATTGAAAATGCCCTTATTAAAAATCTGCAATTTTTCACAAGGATTTGCTTGCCTTAATGAATGTGAGAATGAGTTTGATTTCACTCACAATTAATGCAGTTTGAAATTGAAATCAGTTTTACTTCCTGCCTCCAGGAGTTCTGCTGACATTTTTAGTATAACATCTAAGCCTATGGTGAAAAAAAAAGCTGAAAACAGAAAATAAAATAAAAGAAATTTTCCATAATTTGCACAAATTAGTACATTTGATGAGGTAAAAAAAAAAATTAAATTGAGAAAATGTCAGTTTGATACAGGACCAAGCTACTTATTTTCCAACATCAATGGCCACTATCATTACTATAGCTGAAGAAATCTGAGTATCATATTGATCAAGAGGTAAGTTTCTTAAATATATACTCATTTTGACAAACTTCCCCTTTCCCTCATTGTCACCTACCCACACTGCAACTGGAAAGTCATCCCCTGTGTGATATAAGCATACTATTCTATACACACACCTCAGATTATAAGATCATAAAGACAAACATTCTTCCACTCTCAAGATAGAATTATGTCTAATCACAGTATTACAGGCTTCCATCTGGACAACACTTCTGGGTGATCTTGTAAAACTGCATTTAACATAAAATAGCTACACACCTTTTAGAACAGTGTACAAATACAGCAAGAAAAAAAAATCTGAAGGTAATAAATAATTTGGTTTTTATCCATAATGCCACACTTTTGCTTAAAGAAATACAGCGATATTTTTTTTTAGTTTATTTTTACATGATTCAACCTTTGTCTTCTCAGTACTGCTACAGTAACTGGGTTTTAGAACACATGTTCTTAATGTCAATTCTTACACAATTAAGTCTTACACAATCAAGAAAAATCTTCTCTTGTACTACATAGAACTTACTGTGATGTCTATATTGCCTTATACACATACTCTGGAATTCAAAAACAGAGCAACAATATGACAGTTTTTGAAATAAATGATACAACACATTTTCAAGTGGTAACATCCTATAAATATTGGAAATAAGTCTGTGTTTATATTGCAAGAAAGATCTGATTTTAAGTAAAGCAGTGGTATAAAGTACAGTCCTGATCCATTTTTGCAACACACTGTAAGCAGCCCAAAGCCAGTTAAAAAATTAAGTTTGACTCCCAGAGTCAGGGGAATTCTGTACTTATTTATTTTCTTTAGCAGATGCTGTGCTGACATTTTAACTGTCTGACTTGTCACATTCAGAAGCTGTGTAATCCTTCCCAAAGGAAGACTAGAAAGCAAAAAAGTAGACATAGAACCGGTGAAAGATAAACACAGAATAATCACCCTTGCTATGGAATCAAAACTTAATGTACACTGAAGAAATGAAACAACAAAAGAAACAGGGCAGACAAAATCAGTCTATAACAAATCAGTGAGGTATAATGTCAGTTCATGTTGGCATGGGGGATAAGATATAATTTTGCCTGGCATACTAAGAGCTGCAATGAAGCAATACAGGACACCATGGAATTGTAAATGAGGGAGATTGCATCCCCTTAAAAATTAATTCAGTGGAAAAAAGCTTCATTCATTAGAAAACACCTTCAAACAAAACTGGGTAGCATCTGGGCTCTATGGAAGCTCAGACTGCAGAATTTATTAATTTGAAGGCTGAAATTTCATTCAAAGGCTCAGTGCAGGTGAACCTTAAAAACACAAGACTGAAAATTAGATTGCCATAAATTTCAATGCTTTAATTTTAAATTTAATTGTTAATTTGTCAAAGCATTAATTGTTGGTTGAAAGATTCTTATTTACTTCAATGTCTCTCATGGTAGGTTTTTGCTTGTTTTGTAAAGGCATTGTGTAAAGGCATTGTGTAAAGCCATTGTATAAAGTCTTGAGATGCTGAATGAATGTGTAAGATAAATCCATGTTCAAAGTAGACTTCTGGATGGCAAGTGCTAGCCAGGAAGAAAAGCTCTTCAAGGCAGAGGGAGATTTTCTTGTTTGCAACAAGCAACCATCAAAGTGGAAATGGTCTCCACTGACAGATATGTCTTCTGTCTCCATACCCTAAAGACATCCAGGAGGTTTTCAGTAGAGTCATTTAGGCTTGAGAGCTGTACTAGATGTAAGCATACATGGGGCATACATGGGGCAAACATGGGACAAAACACAGAATCAATGAAGTCTCAAAGCCATCATCCAAAGTAACATGCAGATCAGGCAGCAGGAGAGCAATCCACTCCCTTCTTTGTGCTGGAACCTGTTTTGCTTACAAGGTGGGTTGAATGCCTGTAGAAAGCAGAGCTGCATTGTCCTACTTAGTGAAAAATATTCAGATAACAGAAAAGTCTCTTAATTTATTTCTTTTGGCATGAAGACTTTGGGATCAGGAGGCAGGTAAGATGTCTTTAAAAAAATAATATTTCAAATGTATCTATTTATTACATAATGTTACTATTAGATGGAAATATAAAAAATTTTCCTCTTTTTTTTTAGATTGTAGCTATTTATTTTCAAGTTCTGCTCTCTAAAACAGAGTTGTGCTTGATAAAGTAATATGTAGCTATTGAAAATTACCATGTGTTCCTTGACTTTCGTGCTAAACTCTAAGGAGGAGCATTTATCTTTTCTGGCATCATTGCTCACTGCTAAAACACAGTACTGGAGGAGTCTGCTAGGTCATCAGTTTAAGTAGTCTGATATCACAGCAATCACAGTCTATATTTCAGTATAATTATTACTCTTTAAAAGAAGTTTTTTCTCATTCTCACTGCTTTTACTGAAAGACCTCTTACTCCTACCGTATTCATAAACAACTGTTATATACCTTAGCCTTTGTTTTTTCGGCTAAAGAACCTGTGCTTTTTTACTTTCCAGTAGGCTCTTTTTCCCCTCATCAACTGGGTCTGAATCCTTCTTTCTTGAACATAGTGTTTAAAATTATGTCTCCCCAGTACTTTGAATGGCTTTAATACTTCCATGTTTTTGCTAGAAATATCTGAGACAGCATTTGCCATTTTCTCATCAGTGCTTCGATCATTCTGCATTTGATTAACGTAGCTGTGCTTTCTTCTCTGACATTTCTAACTGATGAGCTTCCAGCTTCTGGAGTAATTTTTTATTAGTCATAAAGAATGGAACTTTGCATTTTGTACTCCTTAATTTAATCTTCTTTCTGCTTCTGTTGTCCTAAGGCTCCTTCAGGTCTTTCTATACCATCCCAGTCATCCACGGAATTCAATCTCTTCCATTCTTAAAATCCCATAGATTCACTAGGACACTTTAACTTGATATTTACGAAACTAGTTCCATGACCTATGTCTTTAGCAACACAAAAAACTGTATCCCAAACTTGCTCTTACCGGGTCCTTAACTACTGTATAATTCTTCTCAAATTCTTCCTCACTTTCATTCTATGTATTAATTTTCCAAATTGACAGGCTAGATTAATTTCATGTTCTTCATCTAAAACACAAATTATCAGTATATTACACAATCTACTTATGAGAAATAGAATGTACTTTATGTTATTTTTAATTTATTTGTTTTTATTTACTTAGAAATTGCTTCCACATTTGTGTTGAGTTCAGGCTAATGAGACTGTAGTTACCAGTAAAGCAATAGAAGAATATGAGTTTTTTCTTACTTTCAATAAAGGTCAGTGACAATATTTTCATTTATACTAGCAGGGTTAAGCCTGAGTCCTAATGACTTTCATTTTTTTTTTTTTTTCAACTGAGGTGTTAAATTTGGATTTCTGATATCTCAGTCTCACTGCTTTCCAAGATTAGTTTTATCAGCAGTATGCTGGTCTTAATATTAATCCAAGAGTTCAAGGCCAGATAACAAGGTGATGAATTCTCCTCTATTACATGATTACTACCATAGTATTCTGTTGTAACAAACTGCTTTTTCTAAGCATCTGCATCTTGGCTTGCAAGGTTCAGGGGATAGTATTAATACTGTGACAACACACAGAGAATCAAAATATTTGATAAAGTTTCCGCAAGAAGTTTCAAGAAAACTTATCATCGTTTCCTTTGCTAATAACACATATCTTAATTGTTCCAAAGGTTAAAAAAAAAAGGCAAAAAAACAAAGCAGCATTATTTTCTCCTAAGTCCAAGACTAGAGTGTAATAATAGATGGGAGTTTCTTTCCTTTTTTTTTGTTTAAACTTTACAATTTATATGTCATAAAGATACCAGGCTTATGTCTGAATTGTGAAGGATTTCAAATATGCGGAGGTAAGATGAATGACACTGTTTAAAGTTTATAATTGTAAGTCAAAATTGTATCAAAACAGATGTGTTCTATTCTTTTCTTATCTTAAACCCCAAACAGTCCTTAAAATTAAGATGGAAATCACAGCTATAATGAAGTATAACAATGTCACATGTGATACCCTATAATTTATTTTTTTTTTTCAGCCTTTTATAACATGCGAAGTGTATGCTTGCTTTTTTGTTTTGTTTGGGTTTGGGTTTTTTTGTTTTGGCAGAGAGTGTTGGGAATGACTTCGTTTGGGATTTTTTTCATTCTTCCATTCTGGAGTACATATGCTGTTGCAGAATAAATGTCACTCAATCAAGTGATGAACTGTGCTGAGAATCAAAATGAGCAGAATGCCCCAAGATAGGAACATTGTTTCAACATATGTCTCTGGGTAAGACAATTGCCATTTTGCAGATAGGACTGAGGTGTCTTTTAGAATCACCTCAAAACTACTCCCTTTCCTAGATGCCAAGCCTGTTGTATACACAATATAATGCAAACTTGATTTTGTTCTTCATCTCCTTTTAATTTTGAATCTGGAGATATGATGAATTAATCTTAAAAAAAACCCAAACAACCTAGAAATATATGTAGCTTCAAAAAGCAAGATGTCTAAATGTATCTAATCATATTACCTTCATAATCCTACGCAAACTTCAGTTGCACAGCAATGTGAGGATTTGGCTGAAGAAGAAATTAATCCCTGTTTATACATATCATGTAATTCTACCTCCTTTCCCTGAGGGAAAGCATGGAGAATTTCAGAAACAAGAGCAAGCATGCTAATTTTGACAGCAATGAGGCAGATTTAGTTAATAAATGCTTTGTGTAAAAATAATACTGACAGAAAGGGCTTCAAGTACCTCTCATAGATCACCTCTTCCTCTCAGCCACACAAACAGTTCAGCTAAGTGTCTTCATTTCAGACATTCTTCTGGGATTTAAATCAATCTACACCACCATCTATTTCGCACACAAGGGAAATCAAGCAGAAGTTCTCTCCTCATGCTTTCTATTTAAAAAGCTGGTGTTGCTAGCAGATGGCAACATCTGGGAACACAATGCCTAGATACTCCTCTTCCTTGCTCTTGTCATGCCAAATATTTACTAGGCTTTAAGAGAAATTGTGAACACTGATTTTATTCCTAACTGCTTGGTTTACTTGAACTCCAGCTATTTAAAACTTTAAATCTGTGTCTCTGTAAAAACCATACTGTCAGAATTTTGGAGTTGAATCCGTAAAAACCATACTGTCGGAACTTTGGTGCTGAATACTAAAAAAAAAGTCTAATTCTTTCGAAGAAAACTACAAGGACAGGAAATATAAATGTAAAAGTAAAGTTAATGTCAAAGTAAAGTTAATGTAAAAGTAAAATCATAGAATAATAGTTAGGGTTGGAAAGGACCTTAAGATCATCTAGTTCCAGCCTCCCTGCCATGGGCAGAGACACATCCTGCTAAAACTTGTCACCCAAGGCTCTCTCCAACCTGGCCTTGAGCACCGTCAGGGATGGAGCATTCACAATGTCCCTGGGCAACGCATTCCAGTGCCTCACCACTCTTACAGTAAAGAAATTCTTCCTTATATCTAACCTGGACTTCCCCTGTTTAAGTTTTAACCTGTTACCTCTTGTCCTGTCACTAGAGTCCCTAATGAAGAGTCCCTCCCCAGCATCCTTGGAAGCCCCCTTCAAACACTGGAAGGCTGCTATGAGATCTCCACGCAGCCTTCTCTTCTCCACGCTGAACAGCCCCAACTTTCTCAGCCTATCTTCATAAGGGAGGTGCTCCAGTCCCCTGATCATCCTCTTGGCCCTCCTCTGGACTTGTTCCAACAGTTCCATGTCCTTTTGATGTTGAGGACACCAGAACTGCACACAATACTCCAAGTGAGGTCTCACGAGAGCAGAGTAGAGGGGCAGGATTACCTCCTTTCACCTGCTGGTCATGCATCTTTTGATGCGGCCCAGGATACAGTTGGATTTCTGGGCTGCAAGCACACACTGCTGGCTCATGTTCATATTCTCATTGACCAACACCCCCAAGTCCTTCTCAGCAGGGCTGCTCTGAATCTCTTCACTGCCCAGCCTGTAGCTGTGCCTAGGGTTGCTTCGACCCACTTGTAGGACCATGCACTTGTCATGGTTGAACTTCATAAGGTTTGCATCAGCCCACCTCACAAACGTGTCAGGGTGCCTCTGAATGGCATTCCTTCCTTCCAGCATAGCAACCGAACCACACAGCCTGGTGTCATCGACAAACTTGCTGCGGGCACACTCAATTCCACTGTCCATGTCGCCCACAAAGATGTTGAACAAGACCGGTCTCAACGCCAATCCCTGAAGGACACCACTCATTACTGGTATCCAGATGGACATTGAGCCATTGACCACAACTCTTTGCGTGTGGCCATCCAGCCAGTTCTTTATCCACCAAGTGGTCCAACTCTCAAATTGATGTCTCTCCAATTTAGAGACAAGGATGTCTTGTGGGACAGTGTCAAACGCTTTGCACAAGTCCAGGTAGATGACATCAACTACCCCATCATAGAAAGCCACTAAATTGGCCAGGCAGGATTTCCCCTCAGTGAAGCCATGCTGGCTCTCACCCAGCACCTTGTTGTTTTTCATGTGCTTTAGCATGCCTCCCAGGAGAATCTGCTCCAACATTTTGCCAGGCACAGAAGTGAAACTGACTGGTCTGTAGTTCCCAGGGTCATCCATTTTCCCCTTTTTCCAGTCATTGGGAACTTCACCTGACTGCCATGATTTTCCAAATATGATGGACAGTGGCTTAGCAACTTCATTTGCCAGCTCCTGTGGATGGATTTCATCAGGTTCCATGGACTTGTGCATGTTCAGGTTCTTAAGACGGTCTCAAACCAGATCCTCTCCTACAGGGAGCCCAAGATCTTCATTCTCACAGTCCCTGCATCTGCCTTCCAAGACTTGGGTGGTTTGGTCAGAGCATTTGCCAGTAAAGACCGAGGCAAAGAAGTCATTAAGAACCTCAGTCTTCTCCAAATCAAGGGTAGCCAGTTCTCCTGATAGCTTACAGAGGGGGCTTATGTTGTCGCTAGTATGTCTTTTATTTGCAATGTACCTATGGAATCCTTTCGTGTTATCTTACACATCTCTAGCCAAGTTTAATTCTAACTGGGCTTTAGCTTTTGTAACCTGGTCCCTAGCTTCCCGGACAATATCTCTGTGTTCTTTCCAGGCTGCCTGCCCTTGTTTCCAGCTTTCATAAGCCTCTTTTTTTCCTCTAAGTTTCCTCAGCAGCTCCTTATCCATCCAAGGAGGTCTCCTGGCCTTCCTGCTGCGCTTCCTTCTAGTTGGGATGCAACACTCCTGAGCTCGGAGCAGGTGATCCTTGAATGTCAACCAACAGCCTTGGGCAATCCTGCCCTCTAGGGCTATATC
>WYDI02015563.1:0-11113 GCA_009867235.2 Psittacus erithacus | reverse complement strand
ACCACACAGCTTGGTGTCATCGGCAAACTTGCTGAGGGCGCACTCAATCCCACTGTCCATGTCACCAACAAAGATGTCGAACAAAGGATGAGTTAATTAATGATGAGTTACTCAGAGCTCAGTGGGCCTATGAAACATCAGAACACTTAGGGAGAAATCTAAAATGTACAGATGGGCTTGTGATCAAGGGGTGGATAACACGAGCTACTTGTAGATGTGAAACACTGCTTCAGATCTTCAGTGAGACGGACCTAGGCCCACATGTCTATGCCTAAAAAGAAAATAAGCAGTGACAGTTTTTTGCTTTTTCAAGGCAGTTCAACACTCTTTCCAGCTTTTCCAGTTACAAAGAGAACAGGAACTGATTATTGAAAACTTAGACTGCTTATAATATCACTTGGTTCACAGTATAGCCGCTCCTGACACAAGAAACAGGCAAGCCTCTGGAATACTGGTATACTTTGGTAGCTACTCATAAAAGTCCCTAGGTTCATGCAGTTCTTTTCCTTTCAAACTTTCAAACATATTTCTTTAGGATACGCAGAGATAACCTTGCTTCACATGGGCCACAAAAACTGTAAATGGATAATCCAAATCAGTTTTGATCATTGAGAAATATCTTCAGTTGGTAACATTGGAGTCTAAAGGCTTGATGTCTCATCTATACTAACTATCTGAAACTTTGACCTGAAGGAGTCAGCTCTACCATTTTAACCTGACAAAAGGTTCTTGTAAACCTAAGAGGTGATACAACTGTGGTTAACTCCAAAGAGGAATGAATCCTTACTACATTTAATAGAATTCAGAATTTATTTTTTTTTTAAAAGAAATCTTCATTTTCATTTAATGGCACACAGTTATAGCTGAAAAATCTGAAAGTGATATTGTTCATTTTGATGCTTTCTGAATGATCTGTAATGCCTGGAAGAATTTAGATGTCCTGCAGGATTTAGGCGTAAGTTTAATTGGAAGTGAAATAGGTTGAAACATGTAGATGTGAAATGTTGATGGTAGCAAGTTTAATTTTGATGAGATGATTGCAATGTAAGGACAGACAGATTAGCCCAGACCAGAAGGAAATGAGTAAAAGCAGCAGACCAAGACTCTTGCAGTCACCCTCACTGGGATTTGGTTGCCCTCTTGTGGAAAACAAGTCTGTAAGCGGCTGTTTGAAACTTCTTAGCGATAGCCAAAATACTTCAGTCTAAATTATTGTTCTGAAGAAAATGCTTTGGAAACCAGCTGAAGATATAGTGGAAAGTTGGAATTAGTCTTTTCTTTCAAGTCATTGTACATCTGGAGACTGATTACAGAAAATGAAAAAAAAAAAAAAATCCTCTTTCTTTTTTTTTTTTTTTTTTTTTTGTTAAAAAGAGACTTAAAAAAAAAAAAAAAAGCCGTGTGAGAGAAAAGGTTTCTAAATGTGAGTACCTGAGTAATGTTCTGGAGCTGCAGCCCTAAATCTGATTTATGCAGTGTATTAAAAATCTACTTTCCTCATGAGTCTTTAGATTCTGATACCTGAATGGACTTTCTTCAAAGAAAACTGAGATGCAACCTTCAGGATAAGTGGCAATCTGACAGGAAACATCGTTCCCTCAGGGTCCTTTTTTGCAAACGTTGATAATGAGCTGTAGCTGTGCATAGACCACAATGCTTTATGATTTTTTTAACTACTTATACTATATCCCATGCTTCTTTTTTCCTTTTTCCCTTCTAAGGTTTGCCTTATTCCTAAATCTGCTCATGGCACAAATCCAGCAAGTGCACAAATGGCAGGGATGAAGATTCAGCCAATTGAAGTGGGTAAAAATGGGAGCATTGATATCTCCCACTTAAAAGCAATGGTGAGTATTTCATTATCTTTAATTGTCAAGGCAGGAACACTCCTTCTCCTCTACAGGTAATAGCACTGGTGGCTGAATCAGTTTCCTTTGAGAGAAAATAGGGCACTAATACCGAATGCATGTTTCTTTCCTATTTTTTGCTCACTCAGACTCTAGCCATGTGACATTCGTTTGATTTCTGTTAATTCGAGGATCTTTGGTGCTGGAGCGGCTCAGAGAGGCTTTCTACATAATAGGCTCTTTTATAGCAAACCTTTTTCGTCTCCATCTAGTATTTGAAATGAATGAAGCATATTCATGAGGGGAGCACTTGAAACAGTGCTTTCTCCTTCGCGTGGTGAAGTTCTAGCCCACCTCTGCTGGGGAAGGTGTTGCTAGGCAACTTTTTTCATTTTTTGGAGCAGATTGGATGCAGGTGAATCTTAGGAATCCAAGGGATTACCAGGACACATTTCCAAAAATATGCATTTGAGCAAGGGTTTATGGTAGTGATAAAACTGTGTTGCTGAAAGTAGGGGAACGGTCATTCATATTACCTTGAAGGCCAGATGTTTCACTTGGCTTGTCTTAATGTCCCAGAAGTGACTATTACACATACATGTTTTAATACCATTTAAAGTTCTGATTTATTAAGAAAACATTTTTCTACCATAGGTATTGCTGAAGGAAATGGCCCAGTATCTTTTGCTGAATATAAGTAACTTCGACTGCCTGCCGATAGACTTGCTTCTCACCTGTAAAACACTTGATCACCTTAATTTGATGTTTCTGTGAAAATCTTAAGAAGCTTTAGGAGCCTCAATGACCTTTTTTTCTCTCTTCCCCCCTGCCACCAGGTGGACAAGCACAAAGAGAACTTGGCAGCCATCATGATCACATACCCTTCCACCAATGGTGTGTTTGAAGAGCAGATCGGAGATGTGTGTGACCTGATTCACAAGCATGGAGGACAGGTTTACTTAGACGGAGCAAATATGAATGCCCAGGTACAAAATCTCCTAGGGAAATTTATTGCAACTGGGAGTGTACATATCCTTGGAATAAAAATAGCACAGCAGTGCACAGTTCAGACCATAAGTGGAGGAGAAAGTGAGGTTTCCAAGAACAGTAATAAAATTAGATAGTGAAAATAATTCTCTTTCGTATGATTTTGCCATGAAGTGTGCTGTAAGGTACAAGTTGTTCGCTGAATTTGGCTTAGTCTGCCTAATATTTGTTGAAGACATTCTTTACAGACATGAATAAGAATTCCTGAAGCAAAAAATTGTTTGCATTGATTCTTGTTATGATGTATCTTGTCAAATGGAAATACACATACTAAACTTTTTTTTAAGTAATGGGTCTCAAAATGGCAAGTAAAGAATATTTTGAAATAGAGTATTCCCTTCACAGGTGGGACTGTGTCGTCCTGGAGATTATGGCTCTGATGTCTCTCACTTAAATCTTCACAAAACATTTTGCATTCCTCATGGAGGAGGAGGACCTGGAATGGGGCCAATTGGAGTGTGGGTATCTCTTTATTAGCCTTTAAAATCCCTTACTGTATCTTGGTTGCCAGTTCACTTACATGAAGAGTTATGAATGAGGGAGGTGTACTGTTTGTAAACTTCAGTCCTTCTCCAGGATAGTCATGGGCTGCTCTCATGAATGGTGATGTTCATGTGTATTTGCAAACCCTGACTTCTGTGTTGGGTCTCTACTGTATACAGCAGGCTTCCCTCAGTAGTCTGTTTTCTAAGTAAATGCAGAGGGGATCTGTGGGCTTTGAGCTCTGATATTGCACATAGTCCAAACCACAGAAGTGGTACATTGGTGCTGTGAATCTGTCATAAAAAGTAATCATAATCCCTTAAATGAAAATAATCTTACTCTTAAAAAAATAATAAAATTGAATACTTGCATTAGCATCTTGTGATAAGTTCAAAACTGATTGTCATCCTCCATTGTCACCAGTTATGGTAAGAAACTGTTGAAGCTGACATAGACGAGACTTCCTGGAAGACTGTGTTTGGAAGGAAGGTGAAGAGAAGCTATTGCTGAAACCGGCCAGAAATTGTACCACAGGAATACACATTTAAGTTCTAAAATCAATGTTTTTGTTTTAGGAAGAAACATTTGGCTCCCTACTTGCCTACCCACCCTGTCATCAATATACAGCTGGATAAGGACGCATGTCCTTTGGGTACTGTCAGCGCTGCACCTTGGGGTTCCAGTGCTATACTGCCGATTTCCTGGGTGTATATCAAGGTGTGTAGACTTTTATAAGGATTATCATCTGAGGGTCTGTTTCTGTTTCAGGAACTCTGAGAACCACTGGAGCCACAGGAACAGGTTTAAGAGCAAGCTATCATAAAAAGTTTGCACAGACTGAAATGTATGGCACAGTCATAAGTCATTTACATCCTTTGAATCCCTTTGTTTTCCTGTAAGACAACGGAACAATCTGTTCCATTAGGAAACAATAGGAAAGGATGAAGGACAACCACTATATTTATGCAGACTGCTTAATTCTTCTGTCTCTTGTCTGTAATAGCTTTTGAGACAAGTGGACACAAAGCTACAACCAGGCTTGCCTCTCCATCGTCTCTGACATCTCAAAGTCTTTGTGTTTAAAAGCTGCATGGTAATTACTGTTCTTCCAAGAGCATTTTTGGTTATACACTGCAGTATTGTTATACTTCACCTGTATGTAACATTTAATTTTCCAAAATCTGTTTAATAAGAACTTGAATTCTGGGGGATTTTACTGTATTTGAAAACTGAACTTAGTTTTGGTTTTAGATGTGCAGCAACTTGATCATGATCTATGTAATTTTTTAATGCCTTGCAATTTAGTGATAAGCCTGAAAATATTTAGTTGCAAATATGGCATTATTTAGCCAACTGAGATTAATGTAGATTCAAATTCTGTTTGAGAGGAGGGTGTGCTGGAACTCTGAACAACATTCAAAGCTTTTAGCGAGAGAAAGATTTGGAATGGTGAGCCATGGAATGGAATTCTAGGGGCAGTGTCATTCAGAGTACCCTGCAGCTAGTTTGATACTCTTACCATGGAAACTTCTGCTCCCAAGGAAACCAGCTCTTCTGGAATTTTAAATGAGCAAAAATATGTGCTGGTTCAGCTTCCATGGTAGCATTGCAGCTGTGAGTAAAAATCACTTCTGACTGTAATCTGGTTCCTATTATAGAATGTTTAAATGGTAGGAAATCTTTTAAGGGAAGCTGTTTCTTCACAGTGCAAAGTTCCACCTGTTTACACTGTCCAATCTAAAGTGACTACCTTTAAGGCTGTTTTGGCTTTCTCCTTTGCCAACTTGACTTCTATGTGCAACGTTAAGAAATTCAACCACAGCTCAATTCCAGCACTGCTCTCTTACAGTGTTTTAACACAGAAGTAAGCACATCTGTGTTCACTTAGCTCTGGTCTTTGTTAATGCACAGTATCACCCGTGGCATGACACCAGCAAGCAGAGTTTGTGTTGCTGGGGTAACCATAGCAGCACACATAGCTTTTTGGGCAGCTCTATGGACGCTCTTTCCCTGGGATGGTGACAGGCAGCATGTGCGGTTCTTACAAGTATGCTGATTACATTCTTCAGTTCTGCTCACTCTATTCAGTTCAGAGCTTCTCAGTTTGAGGAAAGGTTTGTGTTGTTCACTTGTTGACTTTCAGGTAAAACCTCTTACACAGTAAGCAGTCTCATAAGCTATGTATACTAGAGTTGCTCTCCAGTAATACGTAGTGCTTTTCTGTGAGTGTAGTGTTGAAAATATAACAGCATACTGTCATAGCAGCGTGACTGCTGTAAAACTAGGCAGATGCATTAGGGTGCTGTTGTTTGTCATACTTGCCAGCACAAGAACACAGTAAGATTGCTTGGGCATTTTTTCTTATCTGTATCTTCATGTTATTTCTCCTTCAGACAATGGGAGCAAAGGGTCTGAAACATGCTTCTGAGATTGCTATACTAAATGCAAATTACATGGCAAAGAGACTAGAGAAGCACTACAAAATCCTTTTCAGAGGAGCAAGAGGCAAGTATTTGTTTTCTTCTACAAAGCTGACTTTTTTATCCCTAGAGTAGAAGTTGGCTTGCAGTATGGTTCTTATTTAATGCTACATGACAGCTGCATCTCAGACTTCTCTTGATGTTGTTTACAAGAAGAAAAATAAGCTACCTCAGTGATCTGTGAAGGTATTGCAATGATACTGAGACACTTATAAGTAGAAGAATAAATGCTTGTTTGTAACGGAGAAATGATGACAATAGATGGAGTAAACTTTGGCATCAAACTGTTTTCCTTGAAGTTTAGTGCCAGATTAATGTACACTAGAAAAAGAAGCCACTAAATTGAGACCTCCAAATCTCTTACAACCAATGGCACAGCAATTTAAGCACTGGAAGCTGATTCTGGATTTGTACTTTCCCTTGCATGCTTTCTCTGGAAAAAAAAAAAAACAAAACCAAAAAACACTCAAATTTCTCTCATTTCTCCTCCTTATTCTCTCTTGTGAGACAGGGGAGACTCCCCTTCACAATGCAAAACACATTAGCTACATTCTAGTTCCCTGCTATGGCTCTCTTGTCTGGCAGAAGGGCAGAAGTAATGAATAAGAGGTGAAAGAATCATCTGTTATAGTATAACTGTCAGATAATGCTATTTTGCTTGTTCTTCACCAAAGGACATTGGAGTACAGTATGTATGCTCCTCAAAACGTCTCTTACATTTATTGGAGTACACCTTGGCTAAAGTTGCAGGTTGAATTTTAAGAGAAAATACTATTTCCTCACAGAAAGGAAGTTGCAAATTTTGCAAGATTCAGCAATGAAGTAAACAAGGTTTTCCAGGATCGTGGATATAAATTTAGATAAATTCTGCCTTTAGTCTCTCTAGAACACCAGGTTTGAGCTTTTCTCTTTCATATCATGATAGTGACTATCTTGTACGTGGCTAATTTAGGATAGCCTAAGACCCAAATGGTGTTGGGCTGCTGACAAATCCATTTATTTTCAGAGTACTTGTAAACTGGAGGAGCTACTTTGACCACCCTTTCCTAGTTCTGACCTTGGAAATGAGGCCTTTTCTTAATGCGACATGGATTCAGAGGGCCAGTCTCCAATTATCAAGTTGTGTATCTCTTACCTGGCATTTTCTCAGGTTGGAGTTCTTGCCCAACTGGGTATTTTTTAATTTGTCTCTTTGCCATGTTCTCCACAAAACCAATCAGAAAAGACTGCTAGGAAGCTCCCATTATACTCCTAGTGAGTAAACACAGTGCACACTTTTTAATTTACAGGTTATGTAGCCCATGAATTCATTTTGGATACAAGACCTTTCAAAAAAACAGCGAATATTGAAGCTGTAGATCTTGCAAAGAGGCTTCAGGATTATGGTAAGCTTAAAGAAACATTCAAGTCGTGCTTATGGATGGTGAATGTGTCAATGATCAGGTCTGCTCATGCTTGTTAACATCTTGGAGAGATATTTGAATCAATTGAGTTGTAGTAGCTACTTAGAAGTCTGCTGTTACCTCCTCAGTTTTATAAACTGCCCCTTCAGATTTGCAACTGCATGACTTAACCACTGGTGCAAGCAGATTGGAGCCAGAAGCTTAATAAGACTCCAACAACAAAAAGAAATACTTTTGAAGCAGGGTAATAGGATTTAAATGCTTCCATCCTAGCATAGTTTAGGCAGTTTTGTACACATGTTCTGTGGAATCTGACTGCGGCTACTCTTTGGCTGCCACTCAAGAGGTCCCATTGAACTGCTTGATCCTATGTAACTGTGCCTCTAATGAATATTCATAAAAGCTGTTAAAACCCTGACCAGTAATACCTCTCCAGTGAAATAATACAAAGTCCACTTGTGGCACCCCTCCCACTCTTGTTATCTGGGCTGCTGTGGCCTTAAATAGCATGCACCACTTCAAATGGACTTTTCAGTAGGTATGGAGGGGAGTTACATGAATAAGCTTCATGAAGTCCATCCTCTGCAGCCAGAAGAGAAGTATCATGAGGCTGTAATTAGCAGTAGTGCATGATGGGAACCATAAGAGACCACCTGATCTTTTTACCTTGCTCACCAGTGCAGAAATCTGTACTTGTCTCACTTTGCCATTCAGCCTGTCATAAGAAGGAAAGTGACAAAGGACCTCTACTGAAGCAAGCAGCAGGAACAGTAATAGAACAGGAAAGAAAAAATACACTTTGGGATGAAAAGTAAAAAAAAAAAAAGCAAAAAGAACAGGTTTTAAGTGAGTTTCATTAAATCAGTGGTAGCTCAATTGTAAATAATACAATGGCAATACCCTTCAGTGTTAAAAACTAAGATACTTGAAAAGTCTGTTTTACCTTTACGGTATACACTGCCAACACCACCAATGAGTTCAATCCTGTAAAGGTTATAAACAGTTGAATTTGTGAATCAATTGACAGGTAATGTATCTATTAACTTGTAACCTATTGTCAGTGACTATTTCTTCTTTATAAGGTTTTCATGCTCCAACAATGTCCTGGCCAGTGGCAGGGACACTTATGATTGAACCAACAGAGTCTGAAGACAAGGCAGAGCTGGACAGATTTTGTGATGCAATGATCAGTATTCGTCAGGAAATTGCTGAAATAGAGGAGGGCAGAATGGACCCCCAAGTTAACCCCCTAAAGGTAAGATGGCAGGTAGAGCAAGTTACCAGCATCAGCTTAACCCTTGAGACTTATCATGAGACTACATAAGCCTGCTTTGAGCTTCTTGAAATTTGACTTTTTCTGAAACCTTAAACTTTTTCCAAAATTGGGTTTTTTACTTTTTCAAGTCAGAAATCTGGCCTTTGCTGACAGAGCAGAGAAAGTTATTTACAGAAGCACATGATCTGTAATTTTTGAGGCAATCTCAAAGTAATAAAGGAGAAATAGTTTTTTTAATCTGCTTTAAAGGGGAAATCGAATTACCTTAAAATTTAACAGTTAAATAGAGATCTAATGACTTATTTTAGCAACTGCAGCACAAAATTGTTATAGGCTCAACTTCTGTTCAACTCTCATGATGCTGTAGTCATAATGTTTTTTAAATACTGAGGGGATTTACTGAAATCCTGGAAACATTTTCAAACCACCCTGGGTAGTATCTTCAGGCAAAACAAAATCCAGATACTGACTTCCTCCTGGTTGAAATCTGCCTTTTTTCACCAGAATTGTATTCTCAAGAGACTATCTAGACAGTAATTATTTATATGTAGTAATGTGATCTTGAAAGAGGGTTCACACTAATACATTGAACTGAATTCAGTAATTTCATGTACTAACATGTCCTTTTGCTTGCAGATGTCACCACATACTCTGAACTGTGTCACTTCTTCCAAGTGGGATCGTCCTTATTCCAGAGAAGTGGCAGCATTCCCATTGGTGAGTAAATAAGGGGATCCTAGTGGTGCAATAATACATAAATGTCCTTCCTGCTGTGTGGTTTTCTGGTCAGTTGGAGATGAAATAATCTGGTAAGAATAAAACTTCAGAGTCGTTTTTACTGTTGCTCAATTTTTTATGTGTGTGAGCTCTACAGTAGTTCCATTGGTTTTGTTTTTCAAGACAAGGAAAAAAGATCTTAACACATAGTCTCTACGTATAAAATGCAAACTTGGATTTCTAAATCTCAGCATTTGAGTACTGGATATTCCTATTGGAAACAGCCCATTCGGATCTGACATATTGCATCAGGGGCTCCCAAAACCGAGTCCCATCTTCTGACATGTAAAGCTCTGCTCTGAAGAACTTTTGATGAGGGTTTGACAAGATGCACAGTCACCATGGGACAAGCCACACCAGTGTGAACCTGCTGCAAATAAGGATCAAATTGGAACTGGATACACGGGACTTCTTCAGAGCACAAAGATGAAGACTTTAACTGCATGTTGTGAAGTTTGCCACCTTGATTTCTCTACTAGATTATAACTATATTGAACAGCACAGCCTCTTCCAATTTTCCTTGGTACCTATCTGTAAGCCAGTTATTCAAAGGGTCATATTTTTTTTACTCCCATGACAGTTGTTTCTTTGCAAGCATTTGTTAGAGGACATAGTTACACCTTTTAAAAAAATCTAAATATTCTTTTGACTGCCAACTCTGTTATACATGCATGCTTGTTAACTTCCAGGGACTGCAAACAGATCTGAAGTATGACTTCACTTATAAAATGCACTTTCCCAGCAAGTGTAATTTTTAAAACTTCTAATATCTACTACAATTACATAGACTGCCTTGGTAGAAGAATTTAAATGGTTGTTTTTTCTTTTGTACTTAGCCATTTGTGAAGCCTGAAAGCAAGTTTTGGCCTACAATTGCTCGCATTGATGACATATACGGAGATCAACATCTGGTTTGTACCTGCCCACCAATGGAAGCCTACGAATCTCCCTTTTCTGAACAGAAGAGAGCGTCTTCCTAAGACTGTTTTCAGCTGCCTGGATTTCTGAGTCCATCAAGACAGCCTTTACCTCCCAGACCTGACAGGGGATTTATATACTGTGTATATTTTGGATAATCACCATGTTTGTTAATTGAATAGCTGCTCAGTTAAAATGTAAATACAGTCAATACACTAGGTGTAAACAGAATTTGATTGTTCCACAGCAGTTGAATATGAAGTTGCCTCAATTCAGCATTTTGTCTCTTTTGTGCTAAAGTTTTAACAATTAACACCCAAATTGCAAATTGGCATGGAAGATATGGTTAAAAAAGTAGAAAATACACAGATGCGTAGGCAATAATACCAAATACTAACTGTGGGAGCTATTGTTTATATTTTGTAAAAAAAGATGAGGTAGATTGTTTAATATACTTCACATATTATCACTAGCATTGCTAGTATCAATATTTCATGCTGGTTTTTTTTGCCTACCAATGTTAGTACTCTAATAAAATTGATCAGAATTTTAACTGTTGTCATCTTCTGGATTTTACATTTTCATCTGGGTTTATCCAACAGAGCAGTATGAAATGATGAAGCTTTATTTCTGATTTGTCAGAACTGCCACAGCAGTAACCTCTTCTACACAAAGCAAAATACTGCCAGAGATTAATACAGAAATAAATGTGGTTTTTGGTTTTGGGTTTTTTTAATGAGCTAGAATGATCAGTTTTACTAAGCAGTAACAAACAATGTTTTTCTATGTTACATCAGTTTTTCCTTTGTCCTGGGTTCAGCAGTAGCAGTCATTTTTCTCCTTCTTAGTAGCTGGTGCAGTGCTGTGGTTTTGACTCTCAGC
>WYDI02015561.1:0-22404 GCA_009867235.2 Psittacus erithacus | reverse complement strand
GATCACTGCTCGGTCGGGCTGGGTATCAGTCAGTGGGTGGTGAGCGGTTGTGTTCTCTTCCATTGTTATTTCCCTTACCATTATTATTATTGGTGGTAGCAGCAGTGGTTTGTGTTATACCTTAGTTACTGGACTCCTCTTATCTCAACCCGTGGGAGTTACATTCTTTCGATTCTTCTCCCCATCCCTCTGGGAGTGGGGGTGGGGGGGAGGAAGGGAGAGAGTGAGAGAGACACTGTGTGGCTGACTAGGCTTAAACCACTACGCCTATCAATGAGTAACAGCAATCATCGGTGAAGTGTTTGTGAAAGCCTTCTTCTTTCCAGGAAAGGCCTTAAGGAGGCTTCTTTTTTCCCCTCCCCTTTTCTAATGAAGGGGTTGAAAGTTGTAGGATTCTGACTGTGCGTGCTCTATGTGTCCTCTTCAGTAGAGTTACTATGTGTATTTTTCTGTTGATCTCACTAGCCACAGGGAGCGTGGTTACATAGTTCAGAGGGCTGCTGGGTGGTAAGAATTACTTTTGTTGTTCTCCTGCATCCTCAGGGATGATACTTGATAATTATCTCTTAAATGCCAGTATGTTGTTATTTTTATCTAGCTGTGACAGACTAGAACTTATTTCCCTCCTACGCTCATGCAGACTTTCACATGATGCTTCAAAAACACAGCTGAGAAGCCAAGCAAAAAGTAAGGCTGATTTGTATAAAACCCCTATATTAATTCAAAACTTCAGGGTGCGTTACTTATTGCTGTGTGGAAATCTAAACATTGTTCTCTGAAGAAGCTATTTCCACAATAACAATTTCTAGTGGGATCTGTTAATACTTCTAAAAACTGTTTTCTGGGACGGACCTAGTCAGTACTTACTATCATTACAGACACTTATTAAAATAATTTGCTTTACTGTGTGTTAAGATGTAAACTGAGGATGAGATTGTCCTGGAGCTCTCTGCTGTGGATGGGCTGTCCTCTTCATAGGGGTTCCTCTGTGTGAAAGCTCTGAAATTTGCTGTCAGGAAATACCTGCTAATATTTACTTTAAAAACACACTAAAAGTGCCATCCAGAAAATATATTTCTTGTAACATCTGAGGAGAGCTGATGCTTGAAGGGATGCAAACTGAATTGAAGCAAATTAAGGGATTTGAGCAAATATTGGGAATAACATTTTTCTGTGTACAGTATTTGACGATTCTAAAAGGAGCAACTCTAAAGTTGTTTAAAATAATATTAACATTGACTTAATGTAGCAGTATAAACACATTTGTTGTATAAGTGTGAAAATATAAATTGTATAAATATGCAGTGATATTTCTACAGATGTGTTGACAATTTTGGGCTAAACCCCGCATTTTTAACTTGAAGCCATTTTAAGTGGACTTTTTAGTAACTCGGGAGATACTAAGATTTTATTTTTTCCCCTCCTTTCCCCCACCTCCTCCAGACATGAATGAAAAATGAAAAGTCCTGTACAGTGTCTGGGGGGTTTGTAATTATTAATTTAATTGATTGAATTTTGAAAAAATGATTGGGCCTTTCTAAAGGATAGAGATCATTGAACTCTGCAGGTCTGTGCAGTATTATGTGGTCTGTTCATACATAAATCAGACAGGATTGAATAGTCTTGCCTAGGCTTACGATCTGAATCCCTATAAGGACTGGTTTCTCAGCTTGAAATAATTTCTTAATTGGTGGAACATTAGTTGGTTATTACTGCAAAAAATGACATCTTCAATATTTTCTACATTACTGCAAGTCAAAGTTGTTAAAATATGGGCTGTTAAATGCTGAAAACAGCTTTAGGTGAAGCAGATTACCTTACACTTGCCTTTGGTGAACAGCGTACAGGCTTTGAGAGTGTTTGAGTGGTTTTTTATTCTACAGATGGACTTGGTTCAGCAAGGCAGAGGCATTTTCATGCTTTTTTACTGTAGTGAAGTCATCACTTTACAGCAGCGCAAGGCTTTTTCAGTTTTTTCAGCACAGGAATTTGTTCTTTCTACCAGTTCCCTGTAAAATTACAGTTAAAACGTGTCACTGGTATTATGGCCCTTCAGTTTCTGTTCTCTGAGTATCACTGAGAATTTGTGTAGGCAGATGCTATTGCAGTTTTTGTGTTGGCACCTGTCTAAACTGTGTTGCACCTACTGTGCCTCCCTGTAATTATCTCATGATACCTTTTGCACACATACAGCTCTTTTGGTCAACAGACTTCATCACAGTTGCAATTTCTTCGGTATGTGTAATGAGTAATGTAATAGAAGAATAGCAGAACTGTGCTATATTTAGTGTTCATTAACGTACATCTTCCCTCTAATCCTTTTAAAAATATGTTTTGCAGCCTATTTGTACTCCTCTGTGAGCATATTATAGTAGTTTTGATTTCAGTAATCCTTTGTGGCAAGAAATAAATTGAGCAGTAGGACGTTTATGTGGTATGAAAGCTTCTTTTTGATTGCTCATTCTCGCTGACTTTTCTGACATGAAGGGAGCAAGGCTTATGTCTACCAGCTGTCTTGCTGCTGCTTCCTTTAGTTAGCACAGATTTCATAAATCTGGGTCTTTGAAACATATTGTCTGAAAGTGTGCATTTGAAGTATGTTTCCTAGTATTTAAAGAGTTTATTCATTATATGAAACTACAGATTCTCTTGCCCCTCACTGTTGTATTTTTTTATACCCAGTTGTCTTTTTAATCTTTCATAACTTGTTATACCTGTAATATCAGCATTCATGCAGGGTGAAAGAAGAATTCCACTCAGTGATGGTATGATGCTCTGGGTAACATGCTTGGATGCATCTGTGAAACCCATGGTGTTCAATGAAACAGCCAAGTACATTTAACAGAATTATGCAGTGAGATAAAAGCTTGGTACATGGTAGCTGGTATGAAAAGTGTTTCCATTCTCTCCCCATCATGTCGGCCGAAGTGATGGATGATGAAGCTAACGTTGTCATCACTTGCTCAGAGTGAACATTCCAGTGAGGTTAACTGACTTGCAGTGCAAAAGCTTGCACATCTGAATCGTCATTGAAGGCAGTCAGCAGAAGCAGGGAAGACAATGTTAATTAAACTTAATTGATACCTGGAAGCTTCAGATGAAGCCCTAAGGCCTAGATCTTGTTGGTTTTCAGCTGATATTGGTTTTTGTCTTATTTTAGGACTTTTGACACACATCAGAAAAGGATGAAGCCATCTCTGTGTTTTGGCCACCTCTACTTAATATAAGAGCTATAAAGATAGTTAGTCTTCAGCCTGTGTATTTTCGAAGATGATCCTGCAGTGCTTATTGCGTGACTCAGATTGACAAGAGTGATTTACTGTGTAATGTCCAAGTGTTCATATCCCTTCTTTTTGCACAGCTAAAAAGAGATATATATTTTTGTTGTGTTGTTTAGATTCTAGTGCTTCTAGCCATTTTGTTTTATTACATGGAAGATTTGCTGAAACTGTGATCCAATGTTAAGCCCTGCATGTATATTGTAAATCTGATAACCACAGAGCTTTTTGTGCTGGGAAAGGGCTGTTGATGTTGCCCTAGACCCTCCTGGATTGTTTGTTTCCAGATGTGCTGCATTGTCTTTTGCAGTCATCTTTGTAAATTAGTTAACAAGCATACCAAGTTACCAAAATCTGATTAAGAAAGAATTAGCAGTGGTGTTACAAATATTGATGTATACCAAGGCTATTAAAGGAATGTGTTGCAGCTGCAAGTTCTTGAGCACCATCTTTGTGATGGATGATAAATTCATTTTATAGACTTAATTACATTGCTTTTTATTGCTGAATATCTTCAGGTTATTTTGCTTTTCCTCTCACCCCAGTTTGCTTTATGTAATTGGGCAGTAGATTAACAAATACATGAGCTATAATAGGCTGTAATATTTTCTTATGAATATTGTATTTAGTGAGATCATTATTATGCTATTTGGACCTTCATTATATTAAATAGATTATAAGAAATTTCAGAAGTGTCATGAATACCTAAATAGAAATTTCAGCTTCAGTAAACATTTTGAGACAAGTTGTGTGTCAGTAGAAGGTGAATTCCTCATATGCATTTATAATGGTAATCAGAGAGCAAGTTGCACTGTGTTATTGATTATGTTTAATCTTTTTCTTTTTCCAGTTGCCCATATTTGTCAGAGAAGATTACGCCTGCTATACCTGCAATTGGTGGGATTCTTTTCTTTTTCGTGATGGGGACCCTGCTGCGCACTAGTTTCAGTGATCCTGGTGTCCTCCCGCGTGCAACACCAGATGAAGCAGCAGATCTAGAGAGACAAATAGGTAACACTGAAGGTCTGTTGTCTCTTCGCTTTCCTCCCGAGGGTGCATGTACTGTGTGAAGGCAGTGTGCTGCTCTGATCATGGGAGGAGTTACTCCCATCTTGCCTATTGTTCTGGAGTTGTAATGGCTGATGACATTGCAGTGATTCCTGTGAAAAGATGGTTGATCAGTTCTTCACCAACAAAGATAGTAAACAAAATCCTGGCCTTGGAGAATCATAGTTATTACTGTAAATACTTTTCAGCAAGTCTGGTAGAAGTCTCTGTAGTGCGCAAGAGAATACTTCCTAAAGTGTTTTTGGCAAGAAAGCTGATATTGTGAAAGTTTTAGAGTTGTGCTTCTTTTAATGTAATGTACCCTCAGAGTTTATCTGCATTTAATTATGTTGCTATTCATGTTGTGAAAGAGTCAGATACGTCTCTGTGTTAATATACAGTCTTGTAAGGTGATGCAGTCTTGGGAAGATTTTTCTTCAGTAAAAGTAATAAAATGTTACTATTTTTATTTGAATAAAGCCAGCACAATTAAAGGAGAGTGAACTAGATTTTAATCAGCCCCACTTATCACGCGAATTGTTAACTAAATTCTAATTGTGGAATTTCTACAGCTACAAACATGCTGAATAGCCAAAGTGTGATACCTGGATAAGAAAACACAGGATGTTTGCAGAACTGCTTCATAAACAGTGGAGGTTTTTGCTTATTTTTATGTAGATTACTAAAGCTTACTAAAGGCTGCTACATCTACTTAATTATGAGAGTCAATGGAAATCCTATTTCTGAAGCAATTTCAGAGGAATATTCACTCATATAATTGAAAAGACAGATAACAGGTTTATACAGTCGCAGGAGAAATACCTGCAGTGTCCTTGATGTTTAATACTATTATAGTACAGTCTTAGGTTTTGTTTACTGTGACAAATAATTTAATGCAGTAGGAGCAAAAGCTGTTGTTGTAGGTGCTTCTGCATTTATAAAGTGTGAATTTGAGCAGTTAACTTCAGACTAGGTTTTTTCTGGTTCTCTAGATTATATGTCCTCCAGAGAGCACTAGTGAAAATGTCTGAGGGGAAAGTCATTGATTTAGACTAACACCATATTATGGTGTACACATGAAGCAGAAGTTCTAGTTTGGTTTCCTCAGAAAGCAAATGTAGTTTGTACACACCAAAATCACACTGTGAACCATGCCCAAGTAAGTGGGAATAATACAAGAATTCATGTCAAAATATCAAAATGTTAACAGTAGCATGACCTCTTACTAAGTAGCTGTCAAGAGACTGAAAGCACATCATGCAGCTATATCTTCCATTTAAAAGATCTGTTGGACAAAGAAATATTGATAAGGTACAGCAAAAAAATGGGTTATTTGTATTCACTCTTTTAGGCCTTAATAAGCATTTAGCAGAGGAAAGGCAACAAGTTTGGTTTTAAATACGTACATACCTAAGCAGTTGGTTGAATCTAATGGTTTCATTGTGATTAAAAGCCTTGTCAGAAGGACTCAGTTTCAGAAAACTGGTGTTGGAGGCAGTTTTATTTTCTGGAAGTACATGTTATCTTTGATACAGCTCAAAAAAGCAGCAGGATTTCAAAATACAGTGATGAGTTCATTGATCATCACTACAGTGAGATCATTTGTTTTCACCAGGTTTGGAAGTTCCTGACCGCAGCTGTTTTTCTATGTTATGTGTTCAGCTAAAAAGGTGTCTGTAATAAGCATCATTTTGTGTCTTTTAAAGTGTTTGGGTTTGAGTTCTGAAGTGGAATCAATGCATTTGCAACATGCTGCATTTAGCAGCTAGTTGTATTTGCACTGTATGCACTTTGTGTGAAGGTTTTGAGGCTTTTAGAAACGTATGACCATGGAACAGGGTCCTCAGACTTTGTGGGAAGGAAATTTTATAGACCTGGTATAGTGTTCCAAAACCAGTGTATTCTGGCATTCACATTTCAGGAAGAAAACCTGCATTGCTTTTTTACATTGTTTGGATTAATTGTGTATAGCTGGGAGCCAGCTGTCTTTGCCATCACAGGAAGGTTACACTTAGTTAGTCAGGGCTTAGCTTTGGGCAAGGACCATACCGAACATAGTATACAGGGAAGAAAACTATTAGATCCTAGATGACCCAGATAGTTCCATCCCAGATGAATGCATTTCAATTCATACATACTTCTTTTTTTTTTTGCTTACTTTTGGATGTGGGACTCTGGATTCTTTAAAAAGGTAATCTTCAGTCGGCCTGCCCTTACATGCCATAAAGTAATTAAATACGAAATGGAGGAGTGTCGTGAAGCCATATTCTCACTGCACTCTAAATAAACCCATTGAAAATTTTCACCGAGGAAGAGGAATTCTCTTTGAACACAATAATTTCAATCTTTGCTTGTGTAATAGAAGAATTCCTAATATTCGCAGAATCCAGATCTGTGAAAAACAAATGCCAAAGTTCAAATTTATGTTCTTGGGAAATCTGTGTTAGCTTGGGAAAGCTAACAGATTTCTTAAGATGACTGATTTTAGAGCTCGTTTTAGCTTTTGCCAGTGCTGTCGCTGTAAACTCTTTTCGGAATTGAATACTGAGTATGTAACGTGCTGCATAGAAGTATGTAAGTTGCTATAATGGGTAATGGTGTATTTTTCTTAGAGCTGGGAAGGAAAGGATGGAGAGTGGGGGAAAAATGCATCTCACAGTTATTTGAGGAAATGTAAGAAAAGTTACAATTTCCCTTCGTTTCTCTTTTTTGCCCCCATCTCGTCTCAAAAAAGCTATTCTTTCTGTAAGAATGATGTGTGGGAGGAGGATGGAATTCAGACAGGTATATTCCTTAGTGTTGCCAAAAAGGAATTCTCCTTTATATCATAAAGTTGTGTTCCAATTTGTAGATAAATAATTTTTATTTATTTTTTTTCCAGAGTTTTCCAGAGAGAGCAATTTCAAAATAGAGATTCCCATTTAAGTTACTGTGGCAGCTCGCCAGTATTCTGGTTTTTTAAATAGAGAGTTTTTTCAGTTTTATTAATGCAATATTTAGGGAGCAGTGGACATTTTTCGCCTGTTTCTGTACTGGAGATCCCAGTAAAATGTCTTATGATTGGAAGGTAAATATATTTATTAGCGATTTGAAATCATAAGACTATAGTTTTAATTAAATTACCTTTCATAACACTTACTTGGAGAACTTAGATTGCTGTTAAGCCTTTACAGTTCATAAGCCTGATATCATGACCTCTCCTAGCTATTTCACTCCAGCAGTCCCAGCACACCTGTTTTTTTTCTCCTCTTCTTGTGAAGCGCAAGTAGTCTTAATTCGCCAGTCATCAACCTGGTCTCTGCTGTCCTAATGATAAAGAACAGAATGTAATCTGTTTCCAAAGTGTAAAAGTAGGTCTTTATCACATGTGGTATGAGTTACTTAAGACGCTTAATAAAGGAAGCAGTGCTTTCTAGATAAAATAAAACATAAGTGATACTTTAGAAAGTTTAAATTAAGAAAATAGTGTTGTATGTTTTAGTTAAGATTAATCTTTCACAAATTTAGCATTTTAAAGTAGTTTAAAAATTAAAGCTTAACAATTGTTTAATGAGTACCGAGCTTGTTTTTAAATAATGACTTGTTTCTACAGAGCAACACACAAACCATCTTACTTATATGTGTAGAACCAACCCATTTGTGTTAGCTGGTCTTCTGCCTTCTCTGAAAAACAGCACTGTGTGGGACGCTGCGGTACCCAATCAGAAGTTCTCATTAGGAAAAGGCTGGATCACCATAGCAGGGCACTGTGTAGAAGTCTGCACTCATTAAGCATATTTAAACCAGAATTAGGAGAACAGAAGACATTTGTGTCCAATCCCGTTGACCAACCATCCTTCTTCCACTTATTATATTAACAGATTTCTTTAAACCCATTTTCAGCTAAGGATAGGATTTTTAAGTTGGTTAGAAGTAGGATTTACAGAAAAATCTTCAGGCTTTTTACTGCTGGTAATCCATTTTGTTTCTTTTTCTCTGTAATGAGATAAGTATTAATGATTGAGAGAATAATTTATTCCTACTATAATGTGCAATAACTGTAAAGAAAATCTGAAGCATAACTGTGTATGAAGAAAAATATATTTGAGGAAGTTATCTTAGCTCTGGTTGAAGTAAAGGATATACTTGCTGCTTCCCTTACTAAGAAGTTTGCTGAGTGAAAAAAAGGGTCATCAGTTTAGATAGAAGGGTAGGTATGGTGTTTTGAATTGTGCCACTGGTTGCTGATAGATCAGCCACAGGAAAATCATAGTTCTAATTCCTTAAACTGTTTGAAAATTAATTAAATAAAATCTTCCTAAACACTGGGAGGCTTTCACACCTGCATTTGAAAAGGGACAGAGAGAATGTTAAGATGTTGAAAAGATTAGTTGTATCCATCTAGGTACTGTCCTATGTTCCCTATCATCTCTGTAAGTATTTTTCAAATTCTGTGTTCATTTCTTTGAATTTATTGAGTCTCTTAGGCAGAAAATGAAATTAAAATCCATTACTGAAGCTGCTACTGAAATTTACGTGCTGATTATCTACCAGTAATAATGGCAATGCAGTTGAGAGAAAAAATTTGCAGAACAAAAACTAGGATAACTTATTCTTTTTATGTAAAACAGATGGTCTTTCTAATGGGAATTTACCTTTTCAGTAATTATGTATAAAGATGATAGTGATGATGGTCTGCTAAATGATATTGCAAGTGAGATTTTGAAGAGTAGTTATTAGGATTTAGTTATCTTGCTATGACAATTTTTTCACCACTGTATCCAACTACTTGGTGAAATCTTGAGTGTTCTGTAAATCATGTTTTAAATACACCTTTAGTAAAGGATTTTCCCCAATTTAACCACAGCAAACAAATTCCTCAGTTTTTAAATCCAGTGTTCATATATGAGGTATTAAATTGTATCTGTGTTTTTGAAATGAATGTGCTGTAATAGTCTCTCTAAAGTTTAAGATGTGCAGTTTAATTCTCTATTCTTATAGAATGGCAGACATATAAACAGGCTATAAATTAGCTGTCTGTGTTCTTGGCTCCTTTTGAAGGATGAGGTATTTTGAACACTTGCTAATTGGTATAGAAAGTGGCTTAGATACATTACTTTCCATAATCCAGAGGTTATAAAGACACACACACACAAAAATAATCAAAAGGAGCAGTGAAGTTGTTCTTTGGGTAATAACCTAGACAGGCAAGGCAGAAGGCAGGCACTGTAAGAATGTACTTTTGGTTATTGTGGCATTGACACAAGAAGTTACTACAGTTTGTTCTAAAAAGTTGTTTGGGTTTTGGTTTGTATTCCTGGAGAATCCTGTGCTTTCTGGTGTTCAGAGCCCATTGTGGGCTCTTTACTGCCTCTTACTTGCATTGCATGCTAGGTACATACATCCTGCGTTCTGCCCTGTCTTTCCTGTACTTCTGTTCAGCCCTGCCTCCATGGCTCTTACCTGGATCCTGCTTGGCTGTATCTGTTGTTGGCTGTCGCTCCTTCCTCTTTTTCTGATCCTTCCTTCTACTCTGCTATTTAGTCACCTTGTGTTTCTGTGATGGATTTATTCAAAGCTTTTCCTTCTCTGGGTTGGGCAGGTGCCATCTCTTTCTTGTGGAGGTGGTAGGAGGTAGAGTCAGATTTCTTGACTCTTGATTCCTTGCAGTGCTTGACTTCAGCAGTCCCCAATAAACCCAATTCTGCTGGAACGTGTCATCCTTGGTTTCTTTGCAGTGTTGGAGTGTTCATAACTTTTTCATAAACAGGTTAATCTGTGCTCTGCAGTAAAGAAATATGGAAGTTAACTCTATAGCTCTTAACAAGATGGTGCTGAGGATAGCTAAGCTATGACAATACTAGCACCCTGCCCATCTTTTTTCTACCAGTTTGTGCAGAAAAAGTTGCATGCTAAGCTTAAGGCTACAGCATGTGCTAGATTTCAACTCTTTCTTCAAATTTGTCTAATATGATAAAGATGTTAAAATGTTTATAATTCATCTTGAGTTCAGAAGTGGTTGAATCATCTTGCTTAAGCATCTGAAAACCAGAAATTGGTATCTTAGGAAAATTCTCCCAAAAACCAAGTGCTTGATTGAGTGGCAGAATCCTGGTGATACCTATGCAAAATGCCATCTCCGAGTCTCATCTAAATAGCACCTCCCATTTATTTTCCATGTAATAATTTGCAAAATCTAAGTGGAGTTTGTTGTCACATTGGAAGGTTACTAGCCTGTACTGTATCTCCATTAAGTACTTGGGGTGACTTTCTTATAGCAGTTCAGGTACCTTGGTCCTGCATGAATATGGATTGTGTGTTTGGGGGTTTTGTGGTAGGGTAGTAAAAATGCTGGAGCCCCATCTAGTGCATGAACATCTAACACTACTAGAGAAGTTATAAAATGTGTCAGAGCAGAGGGGATGGAAGGCAATTCCATTAGTGGGAATTTTTTGACTTTTTGTAAAGTAACTTGCATTGCTACATCAGTAATAGATTAGAAGAGAAAAGTGTAAAAAGTAGTGATTAAATGCAGGTTCATTTGGGGAAGGTGGTTCTGTAAGGCTTAATCCTAATGTGCTTTAAAGGTAATGCATATATTAAAAGATTTAACTCCGTTAGAACTCAAGTATGAGCAGTCCAAGTGAAGACTAATTACAGTATGAAAAAATCACTGAAACACCAGGACATGTTTAACACATTTAGGTTAGATAAATCTGAGTAAATCCAAGCACATTTGACCTTGCCCTGTTGCTTTGTTAAAAAAACGAAAAATTGTTAATAAACATAAAAACTGGGATTTCAGGTTTGATCATGCAGTGTAGGATTGTGGGTGAAATTTTGACTCCATAGAAAGTCAGCAAGGCTGTTAATTTCATTATTTCACGTTATTTGACACATTAATTTCACTTTTATTAGCTTTCATCCTTGGATTTTGAGATTAATCTTCCTCAGAGAGCTGGGATTTGCTGTCTCTCTGTGAACTTGAACTTCCCTGCTAAGGTTCAGAAGGAAATCCTCTTAGAAAATCAATGTTGTAAGTATAATGGGCTGGCCAGTAGTCTCCGTTTTCCGCCAGAGAAGGGGGAAATTGCTTTTGAGAATTTGCCTGAGCCTATTTTAAAATAAAATAAATATAGTGCACTTTTTGAACATCTTAAAGTGGGAGAATACTGGTTTTAGTCATTGTGCATTTTGGATGCATAAATTATTCATTAGGAAAAAGAGCTTTTTCTCCTAAACAATTCACCTTGACTGGTTTAAGAAGTTTCGTTTCAATGATCTTGTACATATTCAGGAATAATAAGATTTTGTAAAAGAATATGTGAAATATTACTTTTATTTTAGGAAATTCAATGATTCGATGATTGTAGTAGTATAGAAAGCTGCGTGTATAGAAAATTCAGGCTTTGTGTGCATTTTTTACAATTATGCACCTAATTTGAGTATGAGTATCAATTGGTCATCATTGGTTTATGAATGAACATTATACGTTCACATGCTAAATGCTTTTTTTGATAAATAGCTAATTGGTGCTAATGACCTACATTTTTTTTTTTGCAATTTAAATCTTTTTTGACCAGGCTATTGTCAGAAATGGGCATAACAGTGTGTTTTGTAAGGCCCATGAATTTATAGAAGGGCTAAGAATATTACAAGCCTACTGGGGATGTTGTCACCCAAGTACAGTGTATTGAAATATATTTATCTTTTTCAGTGGTAGTGACTAATATCAGCTATAGGGGATTTTTAATAACAAAAACTTACTATGATGATTTTCTTCCCTAAAACGTATGTCTTTTGTAGATCTGTATTTGTACAAGTTATTTATTTCAGCATTTCATGCAGCCTGTGATAATTTGTTTTACAGGAAATAAGTTTTCACTGCAAACAAGGAGGCTTTTCTAAATGTAATCTCTGGATGATGAGAGATTCTTCTCTGTTTTCTGGATTTAGGAATCATACATGTCTCTGTAAAGCTTTAAATAGTGTAAGCACAGTTGTGCTGTGCACTTTGAAGAACATCTTTTCAGCTTAGTGGTGAATTAGAATTCAAAAATCAAAAATTACCCAAATCAAACTGATGTGTCATGAGGACAAATAAACTGTCATGCAAGTAAATGAAAAAAATACAATTTTTACTATAACCTGAAGAAATTATTTCTGTTGACCTCATCAAATTCTTGTACCTGCTGGAGTGCTTTAAAATCACAGTCGCTAAATTAATGAGTTTTTTTAAAATAACATAACTATAAAAAACAACAAAAAAGGAAACTCAATATAATGTCCATGTTGCACATGAAACAAATTTTATTGTCTAGTTGTGCTTCAGCATGTTAATACACTAGTAGCTTGTAATGCAATGCTTAATCAAAAGTACTGTCAAGTAGTATTGGCCTTGAGGTCAAAATCAATAATATAGGTTGTAACGGGAGCCATACAGTAATCTCTGCTTCCACATGCAGACCATGGGACCTTTTTCAGCACTGCAAGAGCATTGCAGGAGGTAGTTTAAATACAACACAAGCAAATGCCTGTAGCTCATCAGGGTCTAGTAAGTTACTGCTGTTTCTTCAGTATTCGCTATTTTGTTTTCATAAGGGACATTCAGGAACTTCAAACCCTGATTCCACCATTCTCAGGTGTTGCTCCCCTCCTTCCCACCCTCTTCTCCAGTTTTCTGAAGTCCAGTTGTTTCAGTGGTCACGTTTACAGTGGTGTCTCACAAATACTTTTATTGATGCATATTTATGAAGTGGCAAGCATGTTGCAAATGGGAATTTCTTAAGCTAGATTTGCTGCCAAATCTAGCAAATTGTTTAATGACACCTTTGCTAGCACAGCTATGTTACTGCTGATTTGAAAACCTTACGAGGTAGGAGGTTTTCTAGTTGCCACCTTGGAAAATGTGTAGTTTGTAGGCTGTGTAAACGTGTCTGCAGACCTGTCAGAAATTGTGAGGGATACTTCCAACAATTTGAGCTCAAATGCAAGGCATAGATCTTTTAGTAATCTGTCATTACAGCTCCACATTTGTCCAACATGAAAGTGAGAGGGGACAACTTGATACGCAGTTGTGCAGGCGACTGTGACTTTAAAATGTAGTTTCATTCATATATTGGAAAATAATTTATTTTACTTCCCCATTGTTCTTGCTGTTCAGCCTGTCCAAGAGTAATAATTTAGGGTTTGGTGTTTGTTTTGGGTTTGTTTTTTTTTTCACTTCTGTGGTTTGATTTGGTTGTGATTACACAACAAACTGGGAAAAAGGTACCACTTTTACATATTCAGCTTTCAGAGTATGGCTCAGCTTGCACACATTTAAAGGGCAAAATTGAACTTCAGTGATTCAGCCTAACCAGTCCTTTAGTTGCTGGATAAAGTGAGTGCTGATATTCTAAAATAAAGCAAAAGGAAGCAAACAAACAAAACTCAAAACCCCACCACTTGCACCAAATGAGATAGTTGGAAACTATTTTTATGCAACAAACCTCAAGATGTGTAAAAGTAACACTAGGAGTTAGATTTTCAAACTTTGAAACAGCAAGAGCTGTGAAATACTATTCTGAATGTGCTCCATTTTATCACAGCATTTATGAGATCTCAGAGTGATGTCTGGTCTTATTTCTACCAAATGCCGAGGTCTAATGACAGATCTGCTGTTGCTTAAGTAAATGTGCAGGTTCTATATTAGGTTGTGGAATTTCTGCACCACTTCCAAAGAGTCTTTTTTGTTATTATAGGAATTCTAAAAAAATTAATTAAAATCCTAAAGATAATTTGTCCAAGTTTTACCATCCTGCTGCAGTAGTCATAGTTTTTAATGTATTCTCCATGAACTATTGTATAAGAGTTTTATGATCAAGGTTGATGTCAGCATTTGAGAATTGGGTTGGGTGATTTCTTTAATTCAAATTGATTGGCTATGGATGCTATTTGTAATTAACTGTCTTTTTGCTACGTGTTGTTTTAGGAGAACATGAATGGGAAAAAAAATTGTTTATTGTAAGTGTGTTGATATAAATTTAAAACTTACTGTATGTTGCCATCAAAGACAGTTCTGTGCATACACCAAAACTCGTGTGAAAAATGTAATGCATTCTATTTCCGTGTTTAGATATTGCAAATGGCTCCAGTTCAGGAGGATATCGCCCCCCTCCCAGAACAAAAGAAGTGATCATCAATGGACAGACAGTGAAATTAAAATACTGTTTTACTTGCAAGATTTTCCGCCCACCTCGTGCCTCACATTGCAGCCTTTGTGATAACTGCGTAGGTGAGTAAAAAAAAGATATGGCATATGTTCAGTTTAGTAGCTTATATATTGTTATGAATACTTTTGATATGAGAGAGAAAGAGTTAGTGACAAGATTACTAAAGAGGTCACTTGCTATTGTTCATCCTGCTTTCCTATAAGCTCTGTTAAATGTTAAGAATTTTAGAGGAGTTGGGAGATTTGGCCTAACAGATGGTTGTTGCTAATCTAACGAAGAATATCTTCTGGTGCATACATCTTTCCTAACCTGCTCTGCCAGACAAAGAACACACCCAATTCGAATAGAGAGGCATAGCATGTACGGTGAACTTTCCAGTGCAGAGAACAAAGCTTTATGAGAGTCTCTAGAGTTGTTTCCTTCACCAAACTACACTGAGGACAAGGAAATGTTTTTTTCACTTCATTGCAGGCTGACTATGTGGCATAGTTCAAAGGGTTAGAGCTTGCATTGTGACCAGAATACACACAGTAGATGATTCTTACCTGTGAACAGTTTTAAGACTAGAAATCTGAAAGTCAGAATCCATACGAAATAGCTGGGCAAACACGCTATTTTGAGAGTAAGTAGATGTTGTCAAGACCTAAGGATATTTTGTAATGATAGGTTGGATTTTTTCCTCTGAACATCTTGTCTTTTTTCATTAGTCTCTTCTTTGGAGGGCAGACGAGGTGATTAAGGTATGCTTGGATTTAAAAGCAAACCAAAAAAACCCCACCAATCAAATCTGAGTAGTTTCTAGTTAATTAGATCACATTTAGAGTTCAGTGCAGCTGATTAGCGCGCTGTTGAGCCTGGATCTTATGCATTCAAGAAAATAATGTAGAAAGATGTCTCCAGCTGAGAAATGCAATTGCAGCATTCAGCAGTGTTATTTTTAGCTATAAAGCAGTCATTGGAAGAATTACAGTTTCATGTTTAGATGATATTCATTTAGGGAGTACACTTACATCAGAGTGAGAAGTTTAGCCTTTTGGCCCTATACAGTTGATTGGTATCTGTAGATGGTTCCTTTGGTAAATAAATTTTTCTGATGTGTTAAAATTGGGTAAGTGTTGTAAAAGCTGTTGAGCTTGGCAAACAGGGATGTTTATGAATTGCAGTTGACACATTTTCAGAAAAATATTTTATCAGATATGTAGCCTGGAAATAAAAGTGTTGTATTGCTCAGCAAACCTGATTATATGAAAATGAAGTTGTTGACCAGTGCAGTAAATAAAAGTTGAAGGCTGTTGTCTTTACCAAGAATGCATAAATAAGGGCATCTCCCACACACAAATCCTGAAGCTCATTTTAATGTAATGTTTCAGTTTTTTTAATAAATTGGTATGAAGGATTTTGTTACAGGTTATTCTGTAATCTGATGGTGTCCTCGTCATACTGAATTTTGAAAACATACTCCATGAAACATAAAATTAATGGTGGCAGGGAAACAACTCAGTCCTTGCTTTCTGATTATGTCTGTGCCTGAAGCAACAGATGTGAATTATTATGAATGTGGATCAAAAAAGTCTGAGCAAGTGACTCAGAAGAGTGATAATTGTATCCAAGATGAGTCTTTTCTGCTCAAAAAATAGCTATGATCATTGTAATATCCTCCTGCATATTTTTTAATTTGAAGTTATGTGTGTTAAAAAAATTCCATTAATTTATTGGAATGAATTTGCTGTGGTTTTTCTCCTCACCTCATTCTACAATGGGAATTACAATCAGGGTGCATTGCATAGTATTTCTGTTTCCTGATTCAGTACAGGTATTTGTCATGTAACTGTTCAGGTCTTTTGAAGGAAAGAGGTGAAAACTACAAATACCTGCAGCTAATTTTCTGTGAAAAATAGATGTCAAGAAAATAATTTTGCTCACATACTTGTGGAGAACTAACAGAGCATACACTTAATCAGAATGTGTTACGTAGTTTGCCACCACTGTTAAGTTAGGATTCTCTATATGATAATGCTTTTATTTAATTTTAGTTTGAGAATAAATCTCGTAATAGCAATGAGTGTTCTTGTGCCACTGTCATTTGCTAGTTCCTTACTGGTGTAACTAAACCACTGCAAAAATATTCCTACTTCACACACATATAGATACGTAAGTAACTTAATATTGCAACTCACTACCAGTATGACTATGCATTCCTTTCTACCGCATAGTTCTGGAAGCTGTTGCTGCGGTTGTAAGCTAACTACAGAGACTATGTGATACAGGAATGGAATCTTTCTTCAAACCAGCACTCACTGCTTAGAAAAAACAGTATGCTATTTTTTCCTAAAGGTGTTTTATGGTACTGAGCAAGTGAATGCAGTGTTAAAGAGAAGTTCTTTCGTTCCATATTTTCTATTGATGCTTTTCATTCTGTAAGGAATCCTTAGCAACATTTTAAATATGTGAGTACAAAAATTATTCATTGTTGGTATTTTCCCTCTTGAATTAATCCTAACATTCTAGTTGTCCAGTAAGCATATCTGTTTCTTATCTTGTTTCTAATCTTCTTTTCCTCATTATTTTTTAATAAATGACGTATATTTGGATAAAAACATGAAGAAATAGCTTTTTGTTAAAAAACAAAACAAACAAAACACACCAAACTAATTTGAGTTCTACCCATAATAATACTTCAGACTCCTTTAGCTTTACAGTATGTTCATAATAGTATCCAGAAATATCTAGATTTTTATACAAATGTAGTTTGTTGCATTTTTTGCATTTGATGCATATTTGATTGAGTAAGTGTTCCCTGAGACAGATACTTTGGGTGTATTCCTGACATGCTTTCTTTTAACTGCCTTAGTGATTGGCAGTTGGAAATTAGCCCTTCAAAGGTTTTCTGTGTGCCATTATATTGCTTAAAAATTATAATTTAATTTAAAATAATGTACACATAAACACAAGAGATAAAGAAAAGAATAACAGCAGCAGCCAAATTCTGAGCTCAGGCTAGTTATTGCGGGGTTTTGAAAAGAGGTTTTGATTGCACTGTGTGATGCTAGTAAGGGGCCATTGGTTGGCTTTGGTTCTGAAATGACCAAATTACTTTTAAATCTATTTATTTATCTATTTATGGTCATTTCAATGCTAATGCTGTAATTTCTTTTTTTTTTTTTTTTTTTTTTTTGGTTTGGTTTTAATAAATAAATTTTGTCTTTTTTAGTTTAACTTCTATAATAAAAGCATCTCACTATTTCCAAGCAATCTGTTTAAATATAGTACCAAATGACTAACGAGAAACAGTGAATAATAATTAACAAGCAGTAAATCAGCTTAGTCCTATAATCTGTCTAAAGCATTCCTGATATTCACATGCCACAGTTTTGCTTATCAAGTGAAGTAACTGATACAGACTAAGGCAAAGTCCAGTATGATGAAAGAAGAGATCCATTTATAATAACCTAAAAGAATATGGCCATTTTATTTCCTTCAAAATCTGTATATAATTAATTTGTGTGTGACTGATGGATGAAAGGAGCTTCTCTTCTCCAGTTCCACTATGTTTCTTTCAGCACATGACTTTTTTTCCAGAGGATTCAAAGGTCAAATTTTTGAAGTTGGATGTCACAGCCTTAAACCGTTTAGTTTGATTTTTCTGGATCACCGATGAACATGAGAATGGCATACTAAGTTAGACCAAAGTTTCGGTTTGTGTAGTAGCCTGTTTCCCACCATGGTCAGAAAGGGAAGAACGAGAGAAGAGGGCAAGCACTCAAGGATGCTTTCTATTGAATATTCTTATTTACGGCGTATGCCTTCTTGAATCCTGAGGGGACATCCCTTTTTTTTTTTTAATAGCCCTTTATAGACCCTAGGTGGCCTTCTTTGTACCTAATACAGGCTCTTTAGATGTGGAACCGTAATGCCAATAGTGCTGAGGCACACATACCATACTGGTATTTTATTTGAATGTTTTTGTTTTCTGTAGGAGATAGGATTCCTTTCACTTGTAAGTCTGGTTGCTTTTCTATAGATCCCAAACATGAGACCAAGTGTCAAGTTTTTAGCAGAAATTTTGACAGAAAATAGTCTGTATTGGAAGTCAATAGATGCCCCTTTTCTGGTTAAATCATTGCTTCTGTAAAGTGCTTCTACCAGGCAACTGTAGGTATTGTCTTTTGGTTTTGGTATTGACTGGACTACATTAATTTATTGTTTTGAAAATGCAGTATGCTAGCACTCTTCTTTCATTACCTTATTATTTCCCCTCTTGCTTTCAGTTCTTTTTCATGACCTTTGCCTACTTCTCTCCTTGCATTTCCTTCAATGCGGAGAGTACAATTTTCACTTCCTTTTGGGGCCTGATTTTTGAACCTGTTAAACCTTGATTCAGGATGTGCAGAAGTGACTAGCTGAAGAGTTAAAACCACGAAGTTGGCTGCTATGTTGTTTTTTTCTTCTTCTTTTGTATATTTTTTTCCAAGTTTTTACATGTGAGAAATGGCTTTGGCTCTTTCTATTTGTGCTACCTTTTTGGGCACCCAAGAAGCTGCTGAATGGAGTGTGCAGCAGCACTTACAGAAGTGATATTTGTTTATGATTGTGCCATCTGTATACTAGATGTACGTTAGAAATTCAGGGAGCATGCCATGTTTGTCAGAGTTTTTAAGTCTAAGCCATAGCAGTGGTACGTATGGTAGAAAGTCTCTTTAAAAAATACAATAGTATAATAGGCTACTTCATAGAGAGATTGCAGCTTTTATATACTGGTCTGCATATAAAGAAAAACCAGAGATAATCATAATACCCAACTATGTAAATGATGTTGTAAGCTGCAAATGTCAGACAGTAGTTACCAAGACAAATTAGGAACCTAAGACAAAAAATGCTTACATTTGGTGCAGTACCAATTTGAAAGATGGTTAAGAATTCAAAGGCAGATACAGAAGTGTGAATAAAAACCTGTGCTTTCATGTAGAAAAGAGAGCAACAAGTCCATAAACTTTGTGGATGCTGATACGTGGTAAGGATACTATGTGTTCCCTAGAGACAAGTTGGGATTTTTAACTCTCTTCCTCCATGGTTGGGTGTGTGTCTGGCGCTTGTTTGGTTCCCAATGTTTGAAAGTATTGACAAGAATAGGTATTTAACTAGAGATTGTTAAGCAGTGAGGTCCTTTGCTGTGCGCTGTTTGTACCTATCAAAGAACAGTCATTCTAAATTGCTGCTGCTGCCTTTGAAAATGTCACCATTAATGTGCATGCAAAGGGATTTGTTGTTAATTAGTTGACACTTATTATTGGAGATAGCAAGGAAGTGGGCTATGTGACAATATAGTTTAATTACTGTGAGCTATCCTAGGGCAATAGATGGATGTTCTCCTAATAAATCAATTGCTATTTTTATTTCAAAAATTAAGTATGTTTATTTTCTTTTTGTGATTAACATTAGCCTGCTACTGCTGATGAGCATGGAAAAAGCTGACATTGCAACTGATTTGCTTAAGTAAACCCCGCACAAATATCTTAGCTGTCTGGGACAGCATTTAAATGATTTTAAGAGTGAAATATTTGTTGAGTAGCCCTTGTGTTTGTGTTTCTGATTGACCTTTTGTTGTAGATATCCATGCACATTATTAATTAATTTCATTAATATAGGCCCATCTTTCCCAATGTTACGTCTCTATTTCAGTTTACATCACCTTGTAGATTAGTGTAGTGACCAGAATGTAATCTGGAGTAAACCTTTGGTGAGTATTTCCCAAAAGTAAATTTGAGGCTAGAAGAAGGCTCTTTCTGTACAATTTGGTTTTCTTCGGGTGTTTTGATTTGGGATCAGAGTACACAAGTACTGAAGTGTGGCTATTTAAAGGATCCATTGTGCATTGTCCGTAGCAGATGTTCTAAAATAACATCAGCATGCAAGTGTAACTTGCAATCAGTCTTTTGTTACTCAGCCTCTTTTTCATATAAGTTTCTACTCTGATTTCATTCCACAAAAGTAGCAGCAAAGGCATTTTCAGGGGAATGACTGTCACAAAGGTGAATGTCTAAGTTAAATTGTTCCATGCATTTGACTGCTGTTGGCAATTGATGGCAAGTCCCATCAGTGGCTTTTTTAAATATGATTAAATAAATAATTTTCTGAGGAGTGATGACTTAAGTCAGTGGCACTGAACATCTGAGCTAAGGATAGGTTTTGTGAAGTTTGCCATGAATTGGAGCTCAACAGCTGAGCTACAGATAGGTTTTATGAAGTTTGCCATGAATATCAGATACAAGATTTTTTACCAATTAAGTTAAATTATTAGACATTCTATAGTGTGACTGTAAGGGATTTAATGCTATAGTTATATTGGCTTTTCTGCATGCATGCATGACTCAGCAGGCTGTTGGGACTGGACTGCTGTATCTAATAAAATGTGTTCCTTATATGGACTTTAAAAACCTTATTTGTTTGCCTAGACATTTTAAGAGCACCCAGATTCTGAAAGTGCCATTTGTCGTACAAAATGTCAAATCAAGAAGCCTGAATAGATGTGATCATATCATGACATCATAGTCCTACAAAAAGCTGTAATTGTCATTACAAATCCATGCAGATGTGTCGATATCTCTACATAATTGTTCAGTGTGCATCCACGACAATGGACTCTGTAGTCCTATGTTGTACTGCTACTATCAAAAGTAATTTTGAGTAATGCTGGCCCAGTTGGTTGAGCTGTAATGTGATTTTTCTTTCAACTAACACAAGATTC
This sequence comes from Psittacus erithacus, assembly GCA_009867235.2. Classification (NCBI taxonomy): domain Eukaryota; kingdom Metazoa; phylum Chordata; class Aves; order Psittaciformes; family Psittacidae; genus Psittacus; species Psittacus erithacus. The sequence continues at coordinate 1,141 of WYDI02015561.1, read as the reverse complement.
AAATAGCAGGCTCTTCACTCTTTCCAGTCCTGGGATGCATGTTTGCATGTGTTCAGTAAAGGTGGTAGCATTCGGTGAATGCCTTAGGTTTGTGTCTTTCTTTACCCTACAGTGCTTTACCTCAGTGGGATGGAAAAATTAACAAATGAATTCTAACCTGTGCTCATTGGAGTCTGCAAGTAATTTGACCTAGATATTTTTGCACCAATACCAATGTCTTTGAGACCTGCATTCACATTATGCTTTAGAAAAATGTATTTTGGTGTGCAGTGATCCAGTGGAGCAAAGGAAGAAGGAACTTGTTCATAAATAATAACAAATGTTTCTGAGATCACAGTGTGAACAGGTGGGAGAAGCTGTAAGCTGAAGAGCCAGGCTGGCGTAAAAATGTTCCATGTAAAAATGCTTTTTTGTTCATTGTAAATTATAAAGCTTTTACTAAATGCTTTGAAAGAATAAAGGAAGCATTGGGGTCATTTTGTCTGTGGTTTCCTGGAGCGTAGTGATTGAAAAAATGGAAGCTGAACATTTAAGGATTTAAGAGTCTACATGCTGTGCTGTGAAAAAGTAGAGATTTGACTCTTTTATTCTGGGCAGAAAGGAACATGTCTTTGGTTTGGCTTCTGAAGCAAATAATATAAATGCTCCATGTATAAGAACTTGGCTTATTAAAGTGGGAAATGTTCTCTTTTAATCTGAGATATCCAGCAGTTAATGTTTCTTCATTTTTCAAATGTAAATATTTTTGGGAAGGTAAAAACTGAGACATGTCTAAGGTATGATGTAACTGGTATGCTGTTCTCTCATCCATTTAGCATATATTATTAAATAAGTGTTAATGAGACCAGTGAGTCATGCTGACAGTTTGCTGCTTGAACTTCATCCTCTTTTTCCCCACCTGTGTGATTCTCTCCTTTGTTCCTATTAACACAGCCCTTAGTAACACACAGCCATTGCTACGTCAGGTTTTCTCACTAAGCAAGGAGCAAAAATATTCTTTTCTTTCCTACTAGTTCAGGGAACTGACCTGACTGATTCATCAGCAGCTTAGACAGTTAAAGAAGGAATCATAGAATCATAGAATAGTTAGGGTTGGAAAGGGCCTTAAGATCATCTAGTTCCAACCCCCCTGCCATGGGCA